>VZSE01015567.1:139741-234468 GCA_013398275.1 Promerops cafer
CGGCGCCGGGGCAGCGGCGGGGGCCGGGCGGGGCGGAGGAGCGCCGTGCCCGATGGAGCGGCCCCTGCACCTGCCCGCCCGCGCCGGCTCCTCATTTCTCCCCGGGCGGTTCAGGAGAAGGAGGGAGGGGATGCACGGGGAAGGTTAGCGGCTGCATTTCTGCGGCTCGGTGCCTGCTCCCATGCACACTCATCGCCTTTGTCAAATTAATGCAGTCACATACGCTCTGCAGGATCTTACATCCTCATCACCGAGTGATTTCTCCTCGGGAGGGAGATAGCTGTGACTTCTTGCACGGAGAGGCAGCTCTGAGCTCTGTCAAAAGACTTCTCAGCCAACTGAGTATCAAAAGATATTTGTTTCATTCTTACAAAGTTTCATTTTAATGAAGTTTCATTTTTACTAAGAGACTGACAGACATCAACAGCAGCAATATGAGTTGCAGTCATTCCTCTCTTTCAAACCAGACATGACACTGCTTTCTGCTGCGTTCCTTTAGAGGTTTATTACCTCTGAAGCAGACATGGAAGGAATTTCTGAAATCTTTTATTACCAGCTACACACACTAAAATGTCTGCGGCTTGAGAGGGGTAACTTCCTCCTACCAAGAAAGGTGGAAACTGAATCCCCACTTCTTTATGGAACTGCCCAGTGAGTGATCTGCAGGGCAGATGCAATGAAGAGGAGAAGATGAAGCATTAGCTGTACAAATGAAGCACTTTTGTAAAATGAACCTCTGAAGAAGGAGGTTTTATTACCACAAAAGCAATAGAAGTGTCAAAAATGGGCAAGAAAAAAATTTCAAAATGTCTAGAGAACAAAAATACTGCATTTTCTTACAGAGAGAAGTGGGGGAAATGCTGATTATATCCTTTCCAGGATCAGTGTTCAAATTATTATAAACATCTCACTTTCATCCTTTCCTGCAGTAATTCTCACAGAGTTCCAGTCCAATTCCTGGGACAAGCCATGGGCTCCTGCAGGTCGCTCCTGTCATTACCTGATGCCTTAAACAATAGCAAATTTCACCAAGCAATGTAAGAACAGAGGAGACATTAAATATACATGTGATTTTGTAACCAGGTGCCTATTGCACAGCCTTCACAAAGCTCGGGAAGCGCAGGGTGATGTGCAAACAGACTGAACTAAAATGGCAAAAAAAGGACTTGTTTCAAAACTTTTAGGTGAACAAAAAAAAAACAAAACAAAACAAAACAAACAAAAAAAAATAGAACTGCCTAATTCACCACAAAGAGAGAGAAAAGGAAGAAACTCATCTGGCAATCTGGAAATAGTCCAAAGAGGACTAACTTACCTGACAGGCAGTGAGAGAGTTTCCACTCTTTCAGAACCTCGTGCTTGGAAAGAGAGAGCAAACGTTGGTGACACAGGCTGTGAGAGGTGTGATCTGTGAGTCAACAACTGAGATTCCTGTTTGGGCCTTTCCTAGGGAAAACTCCCAGCAAGTCAACAGTGTGATCTGCTTCTTAAGAATAATGTCATCAGTGCTGCTGAGGGCAATCAGAGGAGCAAGGCTTGCAGTGGGAGACAATAGTGAGGTGGGGTCTCCTCTCCCAGGTAACAAATGATGGGACAAGAGGAAACAGCCTCAAGTTCTGCCAGGAGAGGCTTAGTTTGGATATTACAGAGAATTTCTTCCCAGAAATGGTTGTCCAGCCCTGGCACAGCTGTCCAGGGCACTGGTGGAGTCCCATCCCTGAAGGGATTTAAAAGTTGTGTGGATGTGGCACTTGGGGACATGGTCATTGGTGGCCTTGGCAGTGCTGGGGGAATGGATGGCCTCAGAGGGCTTTTCCAATCCTATCATTTTAGGGATGACAGACCTATAGCTTCATTCTGCTGATGGACATGCCCTGCAGATTCCTGAGGGCAAATCCCCAAAGCCAGGATGACCCAAGGAGAGGGTGACCCTTGCATTGATTCCAGTTAAACACTGTTTGCTTCCCTCTTACTCACCTTCCCCTGCTGGGACTGTGATTTCACCACGATAAGAAACAAAAAGGCAAACCAACAGCAGAAAGCTCACCCAAAATTTAAAGAAACAATGGAACCCTCGAATTTAGAGATAAGAGTTTTTCCTTAGCACCTTGCTGAGGTGTGCTGCTCTGATCTTACTGCTTGCAGTGAGAAGGAGCAGGAGGAAGAGTCTGCACCTTCATCCTTTAGGCACGAGTTTGGAGGGGTCTGGCACTGCTGTTCACAGACTTCTCTGGACTTCTGCTGGACAACCACCAGGTTGAACAAATACACAGTAAATTCATAGAACCAAATAACACTCAACATACCATTTAGAGTCAGAAAATGAAAAAAAGGGAGTTAATATGGAAGAGCACACTGTTGTTAAATCCGTGTCCTTGAAAAACAAAGATTTCTGCTCACTGCTAATTTGAGAAGAGATAGCAATACTTAGCAGTAGTATCCCTTAAAAATCTGGCTAGGGAAGGAAGCTGCTCCAAAATCTGGGCCCACAAGTAGTTCAGAACAACATACAAAAATGGATTCACTGTTCAGCCTTCAGAAAAACAAACTGTATACCAATAGCTCAACTGGAATTCCTCATAGAGTCAAGAAAAGCCAGTGAACCATCCAATATTGTGTGCTCCTGTTGGCCCAAATGACCACAGCAAGACCTCATTCCCAATATGACCTCTGGGTGACATTAGGACTCATTGACACTACTGTGAAACAGCATTATTGATACTTGTATTTATTTCCTGTGGGAAAAGCTCACTTTTCAAAGCAGCAAAGCCAGGGTTCAAGGAACAACGTGGATGCTGCCTGTGTGAGTTTGACCACCCCTTTCAACTCTGCTGATCCCTTCCCCGGCATGTCCTCTGCTAGAGGAGAGCAAAATGGGGAACCTCCTGCCTTCCCACCTTAGCCCTGTGTGTGTTCACTGCAGCTGGACTGTGAGAATTTAGGTGGTAAAGTCTTACCACACTGAGTATTTCCTCATTTGGTTCTGGTTTTGTTTCTCAGTAGGTCTATAATGAATCCAAGCCTGGGTAATTTCTCATTCAGGAGAGCAAACAGTCTAGGTCTCAAAATATTTGTTTCAGTGCCTAAATTATTCAGGTCTAATTGTATTGTATTACAAAGCTTTGTCTTTGTTATGTGGCAGGCTTTGCAATGCAACTGATTTACAGGTGTTTGCAAGCCTGATAAAATACTTGGCTGAAAAGGCTGAAAAGCTTTTTTTCCTTTTTTTTTTTTTTTTTTTTTTTTTTTCCCTTTTGTTTTGGCTGGTTTTGAGCTTGCCTAAGAGCCACACACATTGCTGCAGTTAGCTCTGGCTAACAGGCTCTTTGGGGTCCTGAATCTCTGCAGCTGTACCAGGAACCATGTGTTAAATGTTACTGGGACAATAGTGGGTGATCTTGTGGAAGAATCGGGTAAAAACAGGGCATGTAAAACTGCACGTGCCATATGCAGATGGTGTGAAAACTGATAATGGTGTAAACACAGAGGAAAAAGAGAGGAGAGAATTGAGATCAGTTAACCACAGGTTTCCTGTGCAGTGCTAATACACTTGTGAAGGCTTAGTCACACTTTTCTGGTTAACTTTAAAACCACAGCTTTGGGACCAAAAAGAGCACAAGGACAGAGAGGCCTTTACTCCAGCAAAAACCGGAGCAGGAACTGCCAGGGACACGCAAAATCCAAGGAGTCAACACCCTGCTGTGTTTGCAGGCAGCTCTCTGCACTGGGCCCCGTGGCACTGGAGAGCCACAGCAGAGCTTCCAAAGCGCTGGGAATCCAACACACCTGGGACTCCAGAGCACTGGGGCCCCTCGCACAGGTGGGGGCTGAGGGGCTGCGGGGGGGCTGGACCCCACACAGCGCTGCTGGACCCCTGGGAATGCTGCAGCTCCCAGTGCCCACGTGTTGGTGTGCCCTGGCAGGGGCAGGGGCCTGCAGCTCATCCCACCACAGCAGCAGAGAGGAGCTCTTTGAAGGACAGGTCCTGAAGTGAGTGTTTCCTCAGCAGGCTGCAGGAGTGTCCAGCCTGGTACAGCCACTAATCAAGGGCTGTGATTATCTTCAGTGTGATAGTCTGTTATAACAGCGAGCCCCCGATGGACTGCACGGCTGACAAACACACTCAGCACCACAGGCTGTGTCTGCTGGAGTCTGGAGTACAGTTACAGTCAAGATGATTGTTAAGGCTGGGAGGTATTCAAAAGAGAGGAAAGAAATGTTTAAATTTAGGATGACAGATTAAAAATATTCGTTAGTAATGTCTAGGTCACTGGAAAACAATCGGCCATAACCTGACAAAGTGGTGGGTAGTGACACCTTGCCTGGCCTAGTGGCAAATAAGTCCCATTTTTCTGTTCTTTCTTGCTGCTGGCACCCTGGGTGAGAGTTTCTTTTCACCACCCAAATGACATAAGCAAATAGTCAGCAAGAAAAATAGGTCGTGTTTCAATGTCACAGATTAGCTGGCTCCATGGCCCTGTCCATGAGATCATTTGAATCAAGTCCATGACTTAAATGTCTCTTTCAGAGTCTTTTTAAATCTCAAATGACAAAGTACAAGGCTTGTATGGCACAAGTACAGTATGGAAAATGGGGAGGAAAAAGTGCTGACTCTAGACTGTCAGAACACTGGGAGAGTTGTCCTGATCCAAGCCATCCTTCTTAGGCCACATTGAGATCGTAGATCTGGGAGAGAAAACCAAGACATTTTCCTAATGGTTTACATTAGATTTTCTATCTTAAAATATGAAAGGGCAAATGTGCTGTATGTATGAATGTGAAAATGGGAAAACAGATCCCTATTGTTTGTCTCAGTGAGAACTTGCCCTGCCTTCCCTTGGGCCTGGGTCAAAGCTCCTGGAAACTCCATGGGTGACCTCAAGAGCCAGGACGTGGCAGTGCCCTGAGAAATGGCCCCCTCGGGGAGGGGCTGGTGCCTTGTGCCTTCAGCTGCAGGTGTCTGAGCATTCTCATGTATCAAAGCAAGTGCCTGCTCTGCACTCTGCTGCCAAGGCACGAGCACACCTGTGCCAGGTGCAGCTCCACAGGGATCCCTGCTCCCTGCCAAGCCATGGAGAGCTGCTCCCATTCCTTGGGCACCAGAGAGGTGCCCTGGCGCTGCCAGCTCAGCACCTCCGTGCCCCTCGCCCTGGCTGGGCAGCCCTCATGCCATGCCAGCAGTGGTCTCTTCCCCCTGCAGCTGAAAGTCTTCCCCTTCCCAGAGGGTTGTTGCCCCCCTGTTTGGTCTTTTTCCACTGCTGTTCACTTGCCTCAGGATTTCAGTTTGCCTGCTCTCTGATGCTGCTTCTGCCTCTCCTGTTGGCTCTGTCTCGTTTTGCCTGTCTCTGTTTCACTGCAGGTTTTACTGCCAGGAGGATCAAATAATTGCAGGGTTAAAGCAGACCCTTGAACTCACAGTGTTTAATGGGTTTGTAATTAGGCCATGTATCCCTGTGAGAATGGGCAGTCTGGGAATTTGCCAGGATTTACAGGGGGATTTAGTAGCCTACTAAGAGTTTCCAGACCTATTACATTCCTTGAGAAGTTTTAAAGACACCACTGATTTTGGCAGGGAACTAGGATGTCTTGAAATACACATAGAACTGAGGGATAAGAAGTAGAAAACTACTTATTTTGTAAAGAACAAGGAGAAGTAGCAAAGATTTTATAATTTGAAATGCAGAAATAGATGTTTAACATTATCTTGGTAACACATGCCTGGCTTAGAGCGTATGATGTGTGTTTCCTCTGAGAATTTATATTTACATATTTGATAAGACATGAATATTAAAACACACATTAGCCAGGCTATGTGTGTGCATTGTACTGTAGGTATATGTGACTACTGCTGCTTTCTGGTCTTGGAATATGTAATTGTGTTTAAAAAAATTATGAAGTCTTTGCTTTCCTCCATCCTACCTGTTTGCCATTTATAAGGTTCTGTGGCATCACATTTTCTGTGTGTTTTGGGGAGATCAGTGTCTGTTAAATGCCAGATGATTTTATTATGAAGTCCTGGTTTATTTTTTACTCATAACTGAGACAAGCACAAACTTCTGTTGTTGTTTGCTTTCCAGAGAGGAAGGGAAAATTACATCTAACTTAAAAATACCTTCCTCCCCCTAGCCCATGTCTCGGTGCTTTGAGCTTGGGCAGGGTGGAGGATAAGAAAAAGCAGAAAACAACTGGGCAGTTTTCTCATAGTAGCACAAAATTGCTGGTTTTTCTTCCAGGTTAAAGAAACCCAAACCATAATTAACTTTTTTCTCTCTGTTCAATAATTAGCCTGAAAAAAGACCACGGCAATAAAAGCTACTCTGCTTACCTGTGCAGCAAAGGGACTGTAGAACTGTCTGGAAATTTGACCTATCCAAGTCTGGTTTTGGATCAGCAGTGGGTTTGACTTGTAAAATTGGGCTCTAAACTCAAATTCAGATTTTTTTGGTAAGTGTAATGTATATCAGGATCTCTCAGAGTGGTTTGGGTCCATACCCTTATCTCCTGACTGTAGCAATCCAAGGACATTTGTTCATGTCAAATTGATTTGCTCCTGTGAAAAGTTTTGAAGTTACAGTGAGCTTAAGTCTTGTTTAAATATAAGACTATAAATTCAGCTGTTTCTGTACCTATTACAGCATAACTTCACTGATGGTATCCTGAGCACTAAAAATATGTGCTTCTAAAATCGCTGACCATGGGAGGAGTGGGATAAAACAAAGTGGCATAAAAGAAGTCTTTTTTTACATCATCTTAAATACTGGAGTCTTCCTTGGGCTTTGTAGTTTGGGTTTTCTGCATATCAAGACCTACAGTGAAGGTTTATTGCTGCTCCTACACAGCCTCAGAGTAGCTCTGTCACCCGTGGGCAGAGTAATGCCCTGCATGTCCTTGGCATGACACTGGATTTATTCCCCTGCTCTCTGACTCGGAGCAGAGTCTGGCTTTCTGTGAGTGACAGCAGCAGCAGGAACCCACCGTTCAATGTGTCCCACTGCGAGCTCTTGAAATACAACCAAAACTGTCAACGTGAAGAGCTGCTGGAAAACAAATCTGCAGTTTAAACATCAAGCACAAAGTGTCCCTTCCTCTTTCTTCAGTGACTTAGCTTTTGAAAAGCCCACGAGCTGCTGCAGAGCTAGAAGGGGCAGAGGAGTTGAGAGCAGGCGGCAGGGTCCGGGGGACCCGCGGTGGCTCCGAGGGACAGCCCCGAGCCCCGGGGCCGCGCCAGGGCGGGCTCTCCCTCCCCCCGAGACAGCCCCAGGAACGCCACCGTGAAATCCCACAGGATGGCCAGCAGGAAACCCCTTAACTGGTTTAGGTCTCTGCTTCCTCACTGGTGGGGGAGATCCTGGTGCCTGCATTTGCCAAGCAGAGGTCCCGTGGAAGAGCAAATCCTGATGGTTGTTTTTGTAGGGGGTAATAGCACTTACCTACCATGCGTGAAGGTCTAGAAAATACACTTGGTTAAATTTCTTTGTGTGAAAATTGTGACATGCATTCTTCATTTCTGAGGACTGGAAACAGTAGTATTTATTCTGTGAGGATTCTTACGAAATACAGTCATGCATTGATGTCATTTCCACATGTTTTCATAGACTTTTAAGTTTTTCTTGTCTTAGACTACTGTTATAGTTACAGTTTGGCCTTCAGTTCAGCAAGATTTCCTCTGGAAAATATTCAGAAATGTTCAGAGCTAGTAGAGTTATTTTCCTTATTTTCATACTTTTAAGAATTCTTTCTATCACCGCTGTTCTTGATTTAGGTGAGGGAATGGTGCAAACCAATGGCTATAAAATACTCCACACCCCCCACAGTGCACTGAGCTTGTCTCACTTCTGCTCTCTCTGTCCCGTGTGTGCGATTTTGCAGCGCAGAGGCTGCTCTGAGTCCCTCCGTGTCTGAATCCCGTGTGGGAGTGCCCGTGCATCCCGCCCGGGGCAGCTCCCTGGCAGCGCGTTCTGCGGGCGGCGCTCGCTGCCCGGCCTCTGTCTGCGCTCGGGCCCCAGAGGGTCGAATCCACCTCGCCCGTAGTGCAGGGCGCTGCTCCGAGCCCCGTGGGCCCCGGCTGTGCCCCGTGTGAGAGGGCGAGCAGGAATTTCCCCGTCTGCGCCTTCAGCTGCTGCCGCCCACCTGCGCTCCCCGAGCGGTGTTTGCCTGCACGGGGGAGCCCGGCCTGGGCCCTTTGGCGCTTCAAACGAGCATCAGCTGACTGCTCACCCCTGAGATTTCAGCTCCTCCCGTTTACAGTTTACAAGTTCTTCACAGAGAGGTTTGCTTGGCCTTGTATTTTATTCAAGCTTTTCTTGACAGTTTTAGGTAAGTACTGTCTTTACTCATGCATCATTTCTGCCTGTTCTTTAGCTTTGGGCACAGTTCACACTGTGTGATGTGTGACACTATTCCTCCTTTTTCACTAGCTGGGTGCTCTCATGTTTATGAGTTTTATTTGTTTTACCTGAGACAAAAATCCTCTGCCCTCAGCATATATTATCACCCTGATTATTAGTTTTTGTTTACAGATAGGAGTTTGCTTTTACTATGTACATAATGTTCTGCTCTGATAGCTGAGCCAAAACAAAATTCACAACAATGTTTGTAACTATTTATTCCTACATCTTCCCAGGTCTTGTGCAGTCTGTGCTCTGAAACACTCCCAGAACACCCTGCTGCATCTTGGATAACTTAATGTCAGATATCCTGGATAATCTTCACAGTTGATATGGTAGCAATAAAGAAAAGGTATTTTACCTTTTATCTCACAGGTTGCTTTTTTATACTGTGTCTGATGCAGATATTGGTTTCTTAAGAAGCCTTTAACACTGCTGGGCTGATAAATGAAAAGTACTCTATCTTTCATAAGATGACTGGCAGAATGTGTAAAATTGGAGGTGTGTGTGAGACAAGATTGAAATATGATTTTCTGATGAGTTTGTACTCCCTGGAAAAGCCTTGCTAGTGTCAGACAAGCACTGAAACTTTCCATAATCATGGTGACTTGGCTGCAGCTTCTCCCTGGCCAGTAACAAAATCTTTGCTGATGCACTCGTCTTGATGGCACTTATGAGGAGATTAAAGGATGAGATTTCTCAGATGATTTTGTTAAGAGTGATTAAAACAAAATAGTTTTTCATTATCTTTTATATGATTTAGTGAAGATTAGAGGGAATAATCCAAATTTTTGGAGGATTTAGAAATGAATCATTCTGCTTGCAGCATTTTAGGAGATTAGAAATTTGAATCTATGAAGATGTTCACAGCTTTGTTAAGATGCATTCAGAGTTCCCAGCTTTAGTTATTATAAAAATACAGACAAGTGACACTTTATTTTTAATTTTCTTCTCATCTTGTGGTGGAGAAGCACAATGAGATTTTCCAACATAATAATAACTTTTTTTTCTGTATCAGCCTTAATAAAATAAGACATACCTGAAGTTCTTTTGTTTGAGCTGAGATGCACAGAAAGCTTAGAACACAGTGAAGAGGGAATACAGATCCAGGCTAATGTGACATTTCTGTGGTGGTGGTAGGGCTTAGGAGCAGGGGTCAGTGGTGGTTTTCCTTTTCTCTGAGCTCAAACTCAGAAGATTCAGAAGCTCTGAAATTTCAGAAGTTCTGAAGAAGTTTCCTCCGAAGTTCTAAGGTTTACCTGGCTGGACCACTTGGTAAATTGAAAGGGTTTGGGTGCCAAGGGACTGAATAAAGAAGCAGCTGAGGAGGTGACACCATTGCCTTTCCATGCCCTGGTTTTGCTAGGAGAAAGTTAATGGATGTGTTTATTACAGCTCAACCCCCTCTGGAAAATGTCATTTACAACATCTGCTTTGCTTCCAGCTGTAGCTGCCTCTGCCTTTGGTTAAGCTCTGACCTTCTCTGGGCCTGTCTCTGCTTCCATGGCAAACTGATGAACACCCTGCAGTGAATCCACAGCTTCCCTGGGATAATCAGACAATCTTTGGGAAAAATTTAAAAATCCGGTGTTAAAAGGAGCTCCTGGCACATCCCCCTTTAAAACATTAACAGCCTTCCCGGGTGGCAGCCCAAGGAAGATAAGGGATGGGAGCAGAGGGAGCTTTGGAAACAGAGTCTCAGTTATCCTTTGTTTGAAGCACTGATCTTTCCCTCTTGCCAGAAAAGCCTCTCCCCACTGTAACCCTTGTGGGACTGGGAAGGGCACTGACAGCACACGGGACGAGCTGAGCCCCCAGACACTGAGGATGGGGGAGCTGGGCAGAGATACCCTTGGGGTCCCTGGAGCAGAGTGCCCAGGAATACTGAGAACAGCATTTCTAAGTGTGAAAACATTGCTCATGGTAGGTTTGACTATACTGGCCTCCTTTCCAGTGGGGCGTGTCTGAAACTCGTCTGAGGCTCTCTGCCTGTGCTCCTGCCATGCTGTGTTGGTCCCAGATGTTCTCACTTGGGCTCTTTGCTGGTTTACAGTGAAAAGCAGCAGGACAGGAATGTTTGAAATGTTACAGCAGTTTCTAACACAGCACATACTTCCACCATTTGTTTCCAGGTGGTATTTAGGATGATGTAATTTTACATGCTAGAATTATCCTCTGCCAAAACAAAGATTAACAATTCTGGATTTTGTGTTTTCTAAAGAAGAGTGCTCTGTGGTTACCTACCGAGGTATGTTCAGTGAGCATTTCAGTTTTCTAGAGCTGCAGCCATTTATAGTACAGGTCCCACCTGCTTTCCATTAGAACTTGAATTCATAATTTACATGCTTTTGGAAAAAATCTAGTCTGTCTTATAAATTCTTTCCTCCCCTTAACTGTACCAGAATAATGGGTTTTATGAGGGCTTGGTTCTGTATTGCTCAGCTGCTGTTCTTACCAGGAATTTTTATTCAGTTTATTCCATTTCCCGTGTGAGCTGCAGAAATGAGATCTCATAACTCAATGTGAGCTGACCATATGTGAGGGAACAGTGACATGTCATTGTCTGAATGTAAATGGAAGATATTTGAACTTGCCTGAGAACAATGCCTGGGATTAAAGGGATGCTGTGGAACATGGAGCACTGTCACAGTAATGCCAGTGTCAGTTACAGGACATGCTTGGGTAACATTCCAAGTCACTTCACAGAAGGAGGGACACGGAGTGCCCCAGGCCCCTGGGTGACTTCAAAGCATGTCTGGGGTAAGGCCCAGTAAAGCTGTGCCTTCAAAGCATGTCCCAGTTGAGAACTTGATCTCTGAATAAAATTCTAATGAATGTTTAAGCAGGAGGGGTGGTTTGGGACAGGAGGTGTGTCATGCAGCTCCCCAGCTGAAAGAAGTACCAGGAGTCAAGTGATACAAACTGAGGAGTTCACTCCTCTGTATTTGAAGTCCTCATCACAGAGGGAAGGGTGAGAAACTGAAAAGCTCTTACTCTCTGGGGGTTTCAAGCACAACTCCTGGTGTCCTCTGGTGTCCTAAATCTTTGGAAGATTTAGGGTGGAAATAGGCCCAGCAGGATGTGTGACAAGTTGTACCTCTATCTAACAGTTGAGAAGCTGGTTAGGATTTTCTCTATATAAATGCTGAGAGAAAGCAAGGTGCAGTCTTGTGATGCTTGTTTGAGGAAAATAAAGAAATACTAAACTTCATACTCTATCCACATTTCTGTCGTTCCTAAGGAGCCCACTCTCCCAAATTAAAGGTGCTGTGTATGTAATTTGAATGTATCTTATTATAATAGAATCTTCTCCTTACTCTTCTTAGGCTTAGCAACTGTAATTTAGATTTCATATTTCCATCTGAAGTTAATTGTTATTCCTCCTAGTTCAGGAGGAGCTGCCAGTGGTGCCTAATGAAGAGAACTCAAGGTAAATTATGCCTCTTGTCAGTTAATTTAAATTTTGTGCCGGCATTCAGAAGAGATCCATCTCATCCCATAAACATTATTAGCATTATGGCATTATTTATTTGGGGAAATTATTGTTTATATGAAATAAGCTTTTTGGAGTGAGGATTTCTTCTGGCCAGACCCCACGGTGCTCTGCTTTGCTCTTACTATTTTAAAATTGTGTACTTTTGGCAGCTGTTTAAATACGTGTTCCCAACATAATAATTTTCCATACACACTTTCCCCTAGAATGACAGGGATTGGGCTTAAAAAGTGTTATTTTAGGACACGGTAGGGGAAGGAAAGAAGTACTGCCTATGTTATACAGAGGTTAAGCAAAGTCCTGGTGCAGTACAGAGAACAGCTCCAGGCGTGATAGCAGCGCTGGCACCACGCACGGAGCCCAGAGCCCTCTGGAGGGGAGCAGGGCTGGGTTTGCTCCGATAGCACAGGGAGAATAAAAACTGTCAGGCATCCACAGCACCCTGATCTCTGAGGCAGGAGACAGGACCCTTAAGGGCAACCTGCTCTGGGAGTTCCTGGGTAGTGGACTGTGCCAGCTAAATAAAATGCTGGTGTGAAGTGAAGGTGGGATCAGGTTCTGTGAGAAGGATGTGTAAACTCAGCTCCTGAGGAGAACCAAGAAAACTCTGAAGAGATGAAAAAAAATCAGAAGAGAAATAGCTGAGTCATCCATTTTTCCAAAATACAGCTGGAACTGTACCATCTGCTGTGTGAGTGTCCCGAGTCAAGCTCCAGTGAGTTCTCTGGAGTCAGGTTCAGGATCAGTGCAAGGTGGACTTGCTTTCATTGAAGTTGACAGGCTCACATTCTTTCCCACACAGCTGACTTTAATCCAGCCACTCAAGAGGTTTAGATGGTTTATGGAGCTGGTAGCGGAGTCATAAATGCAGATTAAGAGCCCTGGGCTTGCTCATACAAATTTGGTTTATGGCAGCGATGAAATGGCTCTGCCAGTGCCTTTGTAAGAGAATTCTTTTAGGGCTAATCTAACGCAGCTGCATTCCTCGTTGGAGTTACCTTCTGATTCCACATGCTGTAGGAACAGAGTGCTTGAGTGGAGCAGCTCTTGCCAGCTCTCTGTTGTATCTGTTTGTGTGCTGTGGCTTCTTGCTGTGAGTCCCCCCGTGGCTGTGGCACACCTGGCAGGTACCACACACCCGTGTGCCACCGTGCCATGGCCAGTGGCCACTGCCCAGGGGCAGTGGGGCTGCTGAAGGAGCTGTTCTTGCTTCAGCTTTATCCTCCTGGCTCTGCGTGTTCGATGTCAGTGCCGTGCTCCAGCTTGTCTGGGCTTCCCAGGGCTGAAGGTCGGGGTCACCTGCAGCACAGCTGCCATCCCAGCAGCTCTGCAGGAAAGAGGAGCTCAGGGTCCAGACTCCCCGATGAGCTCAGTCTCCATTGCCACAACTGGGACAATGTTTTGGTGTGTAAGGCCTTGAGAAGGCTCTGCTGAGTTTTTGTATGCAGATCTTCCAATTGCACCTGGCTGCTCTGCAGGCACAGGGCACAGCTCTGCACTCTGAAAACTCTCCTGGTAGTTTCTCAGCCAATAAGGTAACTTCAGCCTAAACAGAGCAAGTCAGATGAAGTTGTCCTCCTTAAAATACACATACTGATTATGTTATCTGTAATAATAATAAAATAAATAAACAAAATACACCACTTCAAATAGAACCAAGGGGAAATCTCACTATACAGATAAGAGGAAGCAAGTCAGAACTGACATTAAACACACAAAAGAAAAAGCAGAACTGAATGAAGGGTCTGATTATCCCCCAAACATTCTGCAGTGCATTTGCTAATGCAGAATTGCCCAACACTGAGCTCAAGGGACTGCTGTTGTTACTCTGGGTGTACAGGGTGTGAAGGCACCAAAACACAGTGTTGGAGCAGAGTTTCCAGGCAGTTTTCACTGGATGCCTTGTTGGGGTTGGTGTCTGACAACAGAAACACAAATCACAAACTATGATTCTTTTGCACTTGTGTCTGAATAAATGCAGGTGTTTGGCAGCAGGAGCACCACAAACCCCAACCACAGCGTCCCAACAGAGCAGCTGCTGTTGAGCAATAAGGAAACCTTGTTCCCTCCCTGTGCAGCGGGGAGCAGCTGCAGCTGGTGCTGGAGCGCTGCTGACCAGGGGCACAGGGACCAACACTCTGCCCCTCCTGTGGTGCCCCGGCCATGCCCAGGCACCTCTGCTCCATGCTCCTGCAGAGCCTGGGGCTCTCAGGGCTCCCAGTGCCCCGTGGAGGAGGGGGAAGTGCTGGCTGCATCCCCCCTGGCTGCCCTCCCCAGGAGCCGGACGGTGCCTCAGCACCCAGAGCATCCGTGCTGGAAGGTCCCCTGGAGCAGTTCCCACTGCCAGCACTGTCATGGCATTGGCACTGGAATAGCAGCTCGCTGTGGTATTTTTGTGCTTTTAATATTTGAAACCTAAGTCTTTGCCAGTCTTCTTCCCCGTGAGCGGGTGAGCTCCATGGGAGCTCTCGCGGGGCTGGGTTGGTTTTATCACCTGACCGTGAGCACACGGGGGTGTAACTGGTGGCCATCTGTGGGCCACACAGCTGTTCTGTCCTGGACTCAGCTGGGAGAGACTGGGAAACGTTTCCAGCTGGAACAAAATCTGTGGCTGGATGTCTTGTTCTAAGCTGCAGTGGCTAGTGAACCCCCAATGGGGCAGAACCTCTGAACACCTGTTCTGATGGGCCTGGGATAGGTGCTGGTAGCAAAGTTTCATCTTGGATGGAGGTGCTCACAACTCTAACATGCAAGAATTTCCTGGGACTATCACCAAGCACACACTTTATCCCTTTCAAACAAAACATTGACAACTTTTTACTGTGTCCAGCTGACAGAAATATTTTTCAATTAAATATTAAATCACAACTCACGACTTTCACTGAGTGTATTAAATAACCCCAAGAATCTTGCTGCTAATTCAATATTATTATTTCACTCTCCTCTGATTTATGTTTAACAGTGTTCAACTTGACTTTCATTATTGTTTGTCAGGAGTTAACTCTGATGATCTTGGAATTCATCTGTTCTTTGTGGTTTGGTCTCAGCGAACACCATCATAGCAGGAAAAGGGTTTGATCCCTGCAGTCTCCTTACACAAGGACACACATCAGTGCTGCAAGCCTCTCAGCAAATCCATGCCGTGGGTCACGTTCTGTCATGCCACTGCCTGAAGGGGTCAAACAGGTGTTTTCTTACACCTGGTTATATATGGAAATGGAAAAGAAACCAGTCAGGTGGATGAGATATAAAATGGAATCAGCACCAGTTATCCAGATGCAACATTTCTCCAGAAGTGTGTGTTTTGATAAATCCTTTATAACTAAAGTGAGCCATGGACTGAGAGGTTCTGTGAGTGAACCCTCCAGGATTTACAGTCCTGAGTGTTCAGTGTTGGCATAACCCACCAGGGTCAGCGATAAAACTCCTTTGGAGTCAGAAGGAGTGGGAGAATGAACCATGATCCAATGCTTCAAAAATCTTGTGGGTTGCAGGATTTTGTCTGTCTTAGTCCCCCCACTCCTTCAGTTTTGAAAGTTTTATTACTCCTTTTTGAAACAGCAATTGTTGGTCTGGTAGAACCAATATGCCCACAAAATACAGTCCTGAGGCACGACTGTGTGAAGTTACAGGGACTGATCCCTGAGGAAAGAGACTTCCCCAGGTTCTCATTTTGAAATATCTTGTTCCATCAGAAAGTGTACTTTGTTCATTTTAAGACCCAACCTACTGACAGGCATTTTGGATTTAATTCAGCGCAGGAGTGAGATTTTCTCACTCACTATGGGTCACTGTTTCATGCTTGGTTTGGTCTGGAAAGCAGAAGCCTGTCTGGATTATGAACTTTGCTTGGTGACTTGCTGATTAATGTGTACGTCAACATAAGCAACTCTGCCATTGTCTTTTTCCTTTTTTTCTGCTGCAAAGACAGTTATATTAATAAAATGGATATGAACTGTTAGTTTGGGGTTTTTTTAAATAGGCAATCCAGCTAGCATGGGACAATCATATTTATTCAGTTTGGGCACTTTAGTTAATAATGGGGGTTTGTTTTCCAAAGGACAAATAGGATTTAATATATTGGAGTGAATTTCCATAAAGTCAGAAGCCCAAGGCAGCACAGAAATATGCTGCATTTTCATGTGCTCACCACATTTCCATGCACAAATCAACTTAATTGTGTGCATGTTTTTGCTTGGGGCCTTGTGCTTCTGTTTCAAAAGGAGGGAGTCTTTTATTTTGTTTTATCTTAAAGCAGCCTTTCTCAGGAATTGGCTCTGCAGCTCGTGGTTGCTGTGGGGCAGTAGCAGAGACAGTGGGAAGAGTCAGGAATGAGACTGTATTTATGCTCTGGCACTGTAGCAAAGCCCAAAGGTGCAGTGGAGACTTGGTTCCACAAATCCACAGCGCCTTAGCAGCCAGGCTGAGCTCAGGCTGCCAAAAATCTCACCAGGTCAGCTCACACCCCTTCCAAGAGCAATCAGGAGAGAAAGCTGCGGCGAGGGCAGATGGGAGGCGTGAAGCAGGGACGGTGCTCCTGAGGCCAGGGTCCCTGGGGATGTAACCAGACATTCCCAATGCCCTGAGGGGTCCCAGGGATTCCCACTCCGTGTTGGGGGGCAGTCGGTCTCAGGACCAGCAGAGGTGCCTGTGGTTTCTTGGCTTGTCTCAAAGGAGCGGCAGAGTCCGTCGCAGCTCGTGCCTGGAGCACAGCCTGGGGGGCTGCTCCCATCCCCTCGTCAGGGCTGGGCTGCTTCACCCTGGTTAGGACTGAGCTCAGCAGGGGATAGAGCAGGGAAGGGAAGGGAAGGGCAGACCCTGCGGGGCTCTGGAATTGCAGTTCGAGTGGTGACACCTCAGCCAGGTGAGAGGGGTCCAGAAGAACTCTCTGAGAAAGAGAGAACCTGACCTGCAGACACGTGAGTGCCTTACCTGGGAGGAAAGGCAGAGACACAGATCATCCTGGCTGAGGGTCACGTTAAACCTGGCTGTCCTGCACAGTAATTCTGGGATCAAAGTTAGGCCGTTTCTCTGTGCTCTCAGCTCTGCTGTTGGTGTTGCTCTTGCAGTTCCTGCCCCCAGTGCACGGTGCCACAGCACAGTGCAGCATTCAGCAGGCTCACTCTTCTTCTGCTCACCCTGCAGCTGAATCAAAGCTCAGACTCAAGGTCTCCACACTTTGGCCTTTCCTGCTGCCCTTGACCAGCTTGGAAGTGACTCTGGTGGGACTTGGCTGTGGAATAGCAGGAGTTTGGAGAAGGAAGGGGTTAGTGCAAACCTGCATATCCCATTTTTCCTGATGGCACATGCACAGAGGGGTGGTGCTGTGGCTGTACTCACCATGGGCTCTGGCACTCCTTCACCCCCCCAGCTGTTCCCAGGGTTTGTCGGTGCTGGCAGACAAGGGTGGCTCCTGTGTGGGCTGTGGATTCCCAATTTACTGCCAGCAGTCCCTGCTGTGCCCTGCAGCGGGTGAGTGTGGCTGAGCTCTGCCTCAGGGAAAGCAGGGCCATCCCCCGGGGCTGTTCAGCCCCATCCTGAAAGCAGAACTTGGCAGGCACTTTTATGGACTGACAGGGGAAGGCAGAGGCCCATAAAGTGGTGCTGATATGTGGAGTGTGGTTCAGCAGGAGGGAGACATTCTGTTCCCAAGCCTTTGAGACATTGTGGAGAAGGAAAACACACAATTGACTTCTCAGCTTCCAGCCACGTGCACCAGTTAGGGCAGTGCTGGGATATAAATGCCAGATCTAAAACTGAGAGCAGGAACAATCCTGGAATTGTACCTGCACAGGCTGATACAATCTCTGTGTTTGATCTGACAGGGAAGAACTTCATGCAGATGCTGAAATAAAATGGACTCTCTCAAAGCTCCAAGAAACTGTCCCTTGGAAGAGTCAGTGCAGCTGGATTGCCCTGCGTCCCAAGGCCTCCCAGGCTGGGGGGCTGTGGGTAGCTCCAGCCTCCCTGCTGGGTCACAAAGATCTGTAGCTGCTAGGAATAGGCTCCAGCTGAGAGTAGAGCTGCCCCTCCCAGCCCAGGGGCTGTGCTCTGTGGGACAGTGGTGGGATTAAGCACCTTGGCAGTGCAAACCTAATGTCCCTGTTAGCTGGAAGAAGGAAACCTCTCCAGTTTTCTTTGACAGTTCATCGTTTAGCTGCCATCTGGTTGCTGGTATCAGGAGAAAACATGTTTTCCATCAGGAATAACATTTTTTCCCTTGTAATGAACCACAGTATCTTTGTTCTATGGTCCTGATTAATTGAGTGAGAAGTAAGACCTGCAGGATTCTTGATTCTTTTTCTTTCTTCTGGTATTTGGTATTTGTATAAGAATGGCCAGCTGCCAGTTTAGCTGGTTTACAAGAGTGAGGAGCAGTTTGCATGCCAGGTGTGTACATGTTACATTTGGGGTTGGTATTAATCCTGAATTTGCTGTTCATGGAAGGCTCATTGGTGTGGCTCCTAAATCTGCAATACACTGAGCAGTCACTCACACACCCAGTACCCACCTTGGGCTGGCAGCATGGCTGCATGGATTGAGTCAGAAATGGAGGAATTCCATCAGGGTTCAGGGAGACAAATGTTTAAATCATGGAGGGATTAATTTGGGAAGACTTCAAGGTAATTTCTAAATTTGTTCTCAAATTGCAAATAAATTCTTCTCAGAGTCCCACAGGTGATGCCAGGTTATGCTGCTCTGTCTTCCCACTGCCAGTGGGATCTCCAGTGGCTCCAGGGGGGGCTTTTCATAATTGGGAACTCATGATGTCACCACGTATGGCTGAGGTGGACGTTCCCCTTCCCTCCCTCTTTCCTTCCCTCCCGTGCTCCCTGACCCCAAAGACTTTGTTAATTCTCCTTGGCTCCCCCATGTTCTCCTTCAAGCCTCCTCCAGTGCTGCTTTTCCTTGTGCTTTGCTCTCCCTTTCTCTCCATTTCCAAGTCCTGAGCAAGCTCCCATCCCTGCTGCTGTTCCTGTTTATACAAGCTGCTTCACGTGAAGGAAATTAAGATGCTGTTTAGCCAAACTGTCCCACTGCACGTTTTAATCCTCTAGATTTATGATAGAGCAGCTGTGGCTGAATCCCATTTGAAAGGCTTTTGGGACTTTTTCCTATACGTGTGAAATGATACAAAACCTTGGAAGGGGTGAAAGATTTTATCTAAAGCAGTAACAGTAAAATCTGTTTATGTTTGGGCTGTTTGCAGTACAAGACCAGTGCATTCTTTCACCAGGGAACTTGCACCTACACATAATTTTAAGCCCAGTTGCCATATGGATTGGGGTCTCCCTAAAAAGTCCCCACAGTGCTGTTGTTCACCAGAAATGACACCTGAATTTGTTAGAATTGAGGGGAAAACGGGGCACCACGTGCAGCTGAGCCAACATGCCAAGCAGGTCTGAGTGGGAGTGAGCACAGATTGCTCACATGCACAAAAGCAATCTCAGTCTGATCGAGTCACTCAGCGCTGAATTCTGCCCTCAGAGGAAAAGGAAAGGAAGGAGATTCCTGTGGAAGGATTCCAGGAATGACAGTGCAGGCTGCAGAGGAGAGTTTGGGTTTGTGTAGGCTTGCCTTGCCTGGGGAAGCAGCCTGGTGGCATCCAAAGTAACTCAGGTTACCAGCTCAGAGACCTGCAGGGCATTACTTTATTATCTTCCTGTACCAGCTACAAAATCCATGTGATGTTGTCCTCTTAGGTGACAACAGACAATTTATCACTGAGGAGGATCTCAGTTTGAGTCTTTCTTCTAGGCTGCTCTCCTCTGCTTGTCACTGTGGGGACTGAAACCACAGGGATGGGAGTGGTGTCACTGATGCTTATCCTCTCCGTGCAGGGATGCTCTGTTCAAGCTGAGTACAAAAATGGTCTTTTCCTTTCCTCTTTCTTTGCACCCTACAGTGGAATTAGGGAAAGAAAAGGAAAAGGACTGTGTACAAACTAAGTGTAAAGATAGTGTGAAAATGAAATAAATTTCCATGGCTTCTTCAATGTGATTTTACAGAAAACGCAGGAATATTTTCCCAGTGGATTTGCATCTGATGTATTTCTTCTTTTACAAGAGGAAATGTTAGAAGACCCCAGAAGGTTTAAATTATAAAAGAGGAAGGCATTCGTACTGCGGCTGAGCAGAGCAGTCCCAATTTAACTAATGTAGCTGTACATTATTCACTCTGGACCTTTGTCAACACACATTAAAAATACCCCATCAGTTTAACCCATTTCCTTCTCTGGGAGCATCCTGGGAGATCACTGCTGCTGAGTGACTGAGGAGCCACAGCCAGGCTGGCAAAGGAAGCTCTGAATGTTTAATTTCCCTGTGCATAATGCCCTGTGTGACTCGGGCTGTCTCAGCACACCTCTGACCAGGCAGTGGCACCCTGGCAGTGAAATGGGGGTCCTCTGCTATTGCCAAGAGAATTAATCCTGATTTGCATAATACTTCCAACTCCCACCATATAGAATTGTGGCTGATGAAGCTGATGCATTTGACGTACCCCTGAATAAAGAAAAAAATAAAATGAAGTATATTTTTTTATCCTGCAGTAAGAGACTGTATTTACACTAGTTTCTATCACTGCAATTGGGCATTTTAAGAGAATAGCTTGGTTTAATGGGCCTTAGTTATGTCATTCATTACTATGAAGAATGGATTTTGATGAAATAGTATTTTCCTTTTTATAAATCAGGCGTTGTAGCAGTGTTCATGTAATGCCTCACTGTCCCATCTGCTTTTCAATAATCAAAATTCTTAATTTTGACTTGTTTGCATTGGGTTAAAATTAAGTTTGATTCCTTTAGAGCCTTTATTTTACACTTGGCAGGGTCCAGCAAGATGAATGGATTTGCTTGATCCATGATTGATTTTGGAACGTCAGATGTAAACAAGTGAAGGCAGAAGTCCTAGGAGGAGTGAGGCTGGAGCACCAGGGAAGGGGCGGGATGGGGGAAGCCCCCAGAGCAGCAGCTGATGGAAAGGCTGTGATTAAGCTGAGGCACTGCTATTGTGTCATGAGTGACAGCCCCAGCCTGCAGGAGGTACGTAGGAAGGATTTGTTCCCAAACCGTGCCCCAGATGGAGGAGAAGCCTGATCCTTGTGCCAGAGCTCGCCCGGCTCTCAGGGCGGTCTCCAGGGGCTCGGGGCGTCCGCGCACGGCCGAGCTGCCGGAGCTGCCGGGGACGGGCTCTGCCAGGACAGCCTCCGGAAAGCCCAGCAGCCTCCCCCGGCACAAGGACAGCCCTGGGCACGGTACACTCGGGGCATTGATTCTCGGGATGCCTGGAATTGTTCTGCGTGGGGAGGTTCAGGTGCGCCCCACGAGGAGCCAGCTGAGCCCGCAGCTCTTGCCAGGAGACAGCTCAGGGTCTGTAAGCTGCTCCTCACTACACCCCTGGATCCTTGGGATGGAGGCTCCTGAGGAGGAGTGCTAAGGGAGACGTTGTCTTGTTTTCCTTATCCTGTGAATCCGTATTTGAGCCAGGTACCTGTGCTGCACTCTGGGACACGTGGGTGTCCCTGAGCTGGCAGAGGTGCTGGTGCCAGCAGGACTGGGCTGGAAGTTGTGTGACCTCTCTGCACTGCTTGCCCATTTTCTGGAGGGAGATTGGGATGGAACCACTAAGCCAGTCCTGTACACAACACTGCACTTCAAAATCAGAGAGATGTTCCCAAAACGGGGAAGGTGAGGCGTGTTCCTCGTGAGTGCTCACCAGCAAGAGTTTCACAGTCTGAAGTGGCACTCGTGGCTGCTCCTCACTGGTATTCCAGCCTTGCCACGCCTGGTGGGCTCAGCAGCCAGCACAGGGGCTCGGGGTGCCAGAACTGCCCTGCCAAGCAGCCCAGGACTGGGAAGAACCACTGCCTGCACCCTCCTGCAGCGCAGACTTTGCCCCACTCTTACACTGGAAAGGTTTCCTGAGCCACTGGTGGCTTCTGTGCAGGCCTTGCTCTTGCACTATCACAGTTTTCAGCTGCACATTTGCTTAGGGAGGTGCTGCGCTCTCACTGAAAATAGTTGTCAAAGGTTGGGGAGAGTTTTAATTTAATTTTTTAATTTAATTTAATTTCTTTTAAAAGAATTAGAAGCAGTGTGATTTCTGTGAATTGTAGGGAAAGTTATCCCCAGTTGTGGGATTGACTCCTGAATTTGATGGACTGTCACACAAGGATCAAATCAAGCTGAAAGAAATTGAAGTTGTAGCTGTCATGTGGAGTATGACAGCTGTAACTGCAGAGAGGGATGATCCAAATGGCTTGCCTTCAAACCCCTTCATTTTCCTGCTCACTTTAATCTGTTTGGACAATCTCAGGTCATCGGCTCGGTTACCTGCCACAATTACCTGTCATGGAGAATCTAGAGTCAATTTTACAGGGGGAGCAGCGTTCCCAAAATATCTTAGTGTTGTTCCAGTGTACGTGGAAGAATCCCCGGGGAAAAAAACCCAGATCTTTTGTTCTCTAGGCAGTTCTTTATGAAAAGTTTGAGCTTGCTCACTTAGAGGCTTTAAATGATGTGTGTTTATGCAGCATTTGTATCAGAAAGGATTTGCACAGGGAATGTCCCCAGGTGGGATGACACAAATGCCTTTTTGTGCTGGAGTCTATTGCTGAGTCCCCTTCCTTTGAATGGCCTCTCCCTGGATCCCCAGCATTCCATGTCTCTGGGCCGGTGTGCAGCCAGGCTCTCTGGGGAGGGGAACATGCAGACTGTATCTGACATCCCCGGGGATCAGCATTGCAGGGATGCTGCCTCTGCCACCGAGCACAAACTTGGAACAGTTCGGTGACCTTGAGCATTGAGATGTCTTGGAACAGTCTTGGGGCACTTTGCTTTCTTCCAGTGTCATTCCATTCTTGTGAAGGGGGTGGCTGAAGGGGGCAGGAGGATGAAAAAGCAGGGAGAACTTTTGCAGGAGCAATGTTCATACATTTAGTGGCAGATGAGGTTGTTACAGAATGTTCAAAGGCACATTTTTGCCTGATTTTCCTCTTATTAGTGAAGCTAAAATAATTTCTAGTTTCATTTCTAACAATGGTTATAAGGAATGGACTGGATTCCTGCTATTGGGGTATTTTTATACCTCCCCAAACGGAGCTCTAAGTGGGTGCAAATTACCTCTGTAATTCACAGGTGTAAGTATCTGCATCCCATTATGAGAAGTATTTAAAAGAAGAGTTGGTGGAGAAGCACTTGCCTAAGCAGGGCTCACTGCAAATCAATTATTTCCTAACTTCTACCTTTTTTTTTTTTCCTTCTCCCTCCTTCTGGAAAACAGTGGAGAGAAGCTGATGCTAAAGAAAGGTTGATTTCCCAGCCCTGGAGACTTGAACTGTGCTTACACCTGAGCAGCTTTGGTGAGTGTTCCCCTCCCAGTTCAGTCCACATGCCTCAGCTGGAGCTGAGGGTCTGGGTGCAACCTCTGCTTAGAGCCCCTAAGCCCTTATTAGCTTGTACTCGACCCTTCCTCGAACAGGGTAAGAGGAGAATGAGCTGCAATGGCCTTGTTTAATGTGAGTGAAGCCTGGAGCAGCCTGTGCTGTGCCCCATGGGGTTTGTGAGCACCCAGGGGTGCTGTGCCCCATGGGGTTTGTGAGCACCCAGGGGTGCTGTGCCCGTGCCAGGGTCCCCACTGGCAGCGTCAGAGTGGCTGCTCTGCCCAGGGACAGCCACTCCTGGCACACTCTCATCAGCCAGAACCCAAAGGAAAGTCAGGTCATCCTGTTTTCAGGTCATGCACGTTCTCCTGCTCCAGCTCCCACGTGTGCCCACATTCCTGAGGGAGTCTCTGTCTGAGGGAGAATTACTTTGCAGCAGCGTGGCATATTTCATCCAAGGCAGTGCCACACATGAATGGGTCAGGCTGCAGCTTGAGGGGCCTTCTCCTAAGCCTGCCCCTCGTGCAGAGCTCTTCTGGTGTGGGGGGATGCTGAGGGAGCCCCTGCCCTGCTCCTGGCTCTGCTCCCACAGAGCTGCCCGGTGCACGGACGGTGTGGGGTCGCTCCAGCCTTGCCCACGGGAACAGGGGGGTTCCTTTGCAAGCACTGGCTGCACAGGAGGGCAGCCAGGAGGGCAGCCAGGAGGGCACGGTGCAGTGCGGGCTGGGTCGCTGGGTGGGCTGCACTCGGTGCACTGAGCTGCAGAACCCTGTTCAGAGCCATCATCTGTCTGCGCTGCCGGGCGGGGCTGGCTGAGGTCAGCGAGCCTCCTGTCTGCTCCATTTGACGCTGCTGAGAACCTGAGAGAACAGAAAATAACACATGATTGTCATCAGCAATTTTCCAGTCTTCGTCAATGGACAGCTCAAAATGAGGAAGGCTGACTAGCACTGCTCTCAGTCCCAGTGGAGAATAAACTCAGGTGGCCAAGAGGGTCATGGGGGGGAGAAAAGAGATCCCTCACAATTCTTGTCTTCTCTGTCACCTGCACAGAAATGCACATCCAGCTGTCCCAAATGGCAATATTCCCACTTAGAAGTGTTAGTTGGCAACAGCAGTGGGGCAGTGCTAAAGAAATGATGAATTTTTAAATTATAATAAAAGGATTACTGAGCTTTCTCTTCCTTACAGCCAGGGATGAATTAATGCCTTTAAGTTCTGGTAGCTAGGGATTATAAAGATACAAAACCATAGATTTTCATTAATGTTGCTTTACACAGACGTTGCCTATTTGAACTTGTAATATCCCAGCTGGTGTGTCCATACAGTTACAGAGAAGGGGCAAACAGAGTAAATTTTATTCTATGAAAGATGACCAGAACCTGAGGAGAGTTTCCCAGATGAGCTGTGTTACAGGGTTGAAAGACAGAGTTCTAGAAACATCAGGAAGGTGAGAAAACCTACTCCAGTGAGTCAGTCCTGTGAGCTTCCACTGAAAACTGATTTTTTTTTCACTCTGGAAATTAACTCTGGGATGTTACTTCTGCATCTTAAGTGTCCATTGAAGCAGGTCCTGAGGTTTTGATTCAGCCCTTGCTCATGCCTGATTCGGTCAGACTCCCACAGAATTCTGTGAGAAGAAATGAGTGATAATCTGTCATAAAAATTCCTGAGGTGTGCATGCACCACAGATAGAGATCTGTTCTGTCTGAGCCAAACTGCACAAGTCCCTGTAACTTCTGAGACCCTCTGGATCAGTGTGAAGGGATTTCAGGGATATTGACCATGTGGCTTACATTACTTTTATTCTTCACACACCAGGGCTTGAAGCTCAGATGAAAGGTGGAATCTGGCTTTGGAGGGGTCAAAAAGAGAACTAAGTCGTAACCTTCTGGCTGGTGCAGCAGCTGTCTGTGGAAGAGAGGGATTACAATTCTGTCACCTGGCCCTTAGGGCCTCCTGCAGGTGCCCATAAGGGCTGTGGGAATGAATGCAGGGAGCTGGATGACCCTGTCCAGCCAGAGCATTTATGTCTGAATTGATTTCCACATGGAAATCCCCCTGAGTTCCTTTTTTCCAAGACTGCCCTTCTGGGAGAACTCACTCCAGTGCCTGCTCATGCTGACCCAACCTTCTGCAGCCTTCATCCTGCAGCCCCTCCTGTGGTGGCAGCACTGGGAAGGGGCTTTGAGACATCGTTTTCTCCCTAAGTGTCACTTTGCTGCTTTTTATCGTTTCCCCTTTCTGGGGCAGTGTAATATTGAGTTGCACTGGGCCATGCCCTTAGTGAGAAGGAGTTAAATAAGCTGGCTCCTGCCTGGAAGGAGGGGTGGGCAGCTCCTCTCCCCCACGTGCTGCCTGTGCTCTGTTTCTGCTCAGGGTTTATGCTCAGCAGCATTACTGAGTCTCCTGTGCTGCTTTCAGCTCCAGCTGCTCCCATCTGCACAGGGGCAGACAATTCTGCGTGTGCTACTTCTCCCGAAACAGCAAATTTTAGTGTAAATAAATTCCCACGTGAGAAACACACAAGAGAGAAGGACTTGGAGCAAGTACAAGTGGGGAGGTCTTCAGTGTTCCCAAAAATTCCTGCAAGCTCTCAGGGATTGCCTTTTTACAGCAAACACTGTTGACAACTGGGAAATGCTTGACAAGAGCAACTCCACAGACCCCCCGGGAGTGCCCCTGAGCCACTGATGCCCTACAGAGAATTCACAGAACTTCACTGGCCGGTGATTACAGCAAATGAGGGGGGGTTATCTGCTGCCTCAGAGTTTGGGTGAACTGTAATTACTTAGCACAGAAGGCACAGTTTAAAAGAGAAGTTCTAGATGATGCTTTCAATCTATACATTAACCTTGATCCAATTAGAGCATTTCACATATTTGACATTTAAGTTAGACTTAATTTAATAACACAGCTTAGAATATAATTTGAAATCAAAGGTGCAGAGTCTTTGAATCTTTTATCATCCTTTTAAATCTCTTCAAACCCTTGTCAGTGCTTTAGCATTCTTTTAGGACTAGGTAGAAGCACGTACAGAAATTTCCAATGTTTTATTAGAAATTACTGCTTATTTCCATAGTGAAATGTAAAAAAGGTAACACAGTGGCCTAAAAGTAGGTGAAAGACTGTAATATTCCCTGTTAAAAATAATAAACACACTGACTCATTAAGGGCTATGTGAGCTCATCGTCTGGAGATTAGACAAGAAAAATGCTGACTGAATTCCAGTGGCAGGTACTCCAGCTCTCCAGAGGGCAGAGGTATTTTAAAAAGAGGGTTTTTCTTACTTATGAAGACCTTTGTCTGCGTTACTGCTTGTGCTGAGTCCTTTCCATGCAGTATAAAACTATGATGTGCTGTGGAACAAACAAAAAGTAACAGGAAATGTGGATTTTAAAGAAGTCTCTTCTACTATCCAGGCTTATTTCAGTTCTTGTTCATACTTGATTTTGCCATAAAACTCCCTCTGTTCTGGGTTCCCAAGAGGAGGGACGAGCTTCTGGCAGTTGTGCCTAGGAAGACACGAGAGGGCATCTCTGGGGCACCTGGATGTGGCTGCACCTCCATCCCCTGGGCACTCGGACCTGCCATGGGAAGCTGCTTCCCCTGGTCAGAGCCCTTGGCCATGGGCAGGGAAGAGAATCCTTCAGGACATTGTTCTCCTGAAACAAAGGGGAGTGCATTTAAAACAAACACTTTTTTATGTGGCTAAACTCCCCCAGCTGCCTCCAGCCCTTGCACAATACAGGCATCTCTGACTTGGGCTGAGAGGGTTTTTTAAGAATTGACTTCACAAATCGGTTTTGTTTTGCTCTTGCTGTGGGGGATCAGGAGGAATGCCACAATGGAACAAAAGGAAACACTCCTCCAGCCAAACTTTGCTCTCCCAGCCCTATAAACACACTCGGGCCAATTCACAAGCAGCAGCAGAACGGAGATAAAATGCTTTAACTCCAGAGATCCCTGAAGTATTGATCTGTGGGCAGGGTTAGGGAGACAGAGGGGTTCACTGATGGAAGCAAAGGCCAGTGCTCCACCTGAGGTGCAGTTCAAAGCACACCTGAGTGAGCAGGTTCCCAGCAGTGGCACCCCATCCCACAGCCACGGGCACAGCCAGCCTGGCTGTTCAGAAACAAGGACAACCTCATGAGACCCATTACTCGACAGAACCTGCAACCCAGGTAAATGTGGCACAACAGGTATGTCATGGTGTCACCCCTACTACGCAGGGGATAGGAAGGAACTCAGCCTTTCCTCTTGGCTCCCAGGGGTGAGCTGGAACCCCAGTAAATGATCTCCTTATCTGTGGGTGCAGAAAACAGGTTGAGTGTCACATTTTTACTGATAAAGTAACTGGAAGGGAAGGTATAGGCACTGCATCTTCCAGTTACTCATCCTTCCTATAACAACATGAGAAGACAAGACTTTGATTGGGCTCTTCAGCATGTGTGTGTAGTCCTTAATCTTCCCATTCCATTCTTGGGGATTTTTCTTTTACCTAACTTTTTATAATGAGGCTCTGAGGAATTAGATCGATTTGTTCACCCTATACCAATCTCGTATAAGTTTGATTTTTGTTCCTTTGAATATTCAGGTACAGAAAACTTGGGGTAACGTTCAGGTACTGCCTAAATGTCATCAAGGTATCAGGGAAGAGACCGAGTGTACAGGATTGTCAAACCCCACTGGTGGTGGCAAAACACCTCAGGGTGACCCACAGGAGAACAGCTGGAGCCAGGTCCAGAAAGAGGCGTACAAGTCTGTCCTTTGCCACTCAGTCACGTTTGGAGATGCCAGAAGTATCTCACAGGGCAAAGAAACTACCCTCTAAAGCAGCTTTGGTGAAGCAGCAGCAGCCGTCCTGCTGGATTCAAGCTCCGCGTGTTGTGCTGCGTGTCCGTGTCCGTGAGTGGAGCCCTGGCGGCGTCCCCGGGGAGCGGCCGCTGCCGCCTGCAGCGCGGGGACAGCGGGCTGAGCTGAGCGAGGCTTCCGGGCCACCACGGGAAGGCAGCAGTCTGTCCCGAAAGGGCGAGCTGCAGGCAGCGAGCAGACTGAGGGAGGTCTCACCGTGGGTGTTTGGCAGTAAATAAGTGGCTGATTTCTTTGCGTTTTGCCAGCGTGGTGTCCCCTGGCACCGGGCACAGCACTGCGCTGGGTCCCCGAGGGTACCCCGGCTCGCTGCCGGACCGGCCTGGCCGGGAACGGCCTGAGGGAGGTAAAACCCGCGGCTGCTACGTGCCCAGAGCCCCCTTCGGGTCAGACACACAACGCTGTCCCTGCGGCTCACCCGGCCCTGGCACCCGCGGGCTGTGCCGACACGGCCCGGAGTCCCTGCCCGCTGGCCGGGGCCCGCAGGGCGTGAACGAGGGCGGGTATGCGGGTGTGAACGCGGGTGTGAACGAGGGTGTGAACGCGGGTGTGAACGAGGGTGTGAACGCGGGTGTGAACGAGGGCGTGAACGAGGGTGTGAACGCGGGTGTGAACGAGGGTGTGAACGCGGGTGTGAACGAGGGTGTGAACGCGGGTGTGAACGAGGGCGTGAACGAGGGTGTGAACGCGGGTGTGAACGAGGGTGTGAACGCGGGTGTGAACGAGGGTGTGAACGCGGGTGTGAACGAGGGCGTGAACGAGGGTGTGAACGCGGGTGTGAACGAGGGTGTGAACGCGGGTGTGAACGAGGGTGTGAACGCGGGTGTGAACGAGGGCGTGAACGAGGGTGTGAACGCGGGTGTGAACGAGGGTGTGAACGCGGGTGTGAACGAGGGTGTGAACGCGGGTGTGAACGAGGGCGTGAACGAGGGTGTGAACGCGGGTGTGAACGAGGGTGTGAACGCGGGTGTGAACGAGGGTGTGAACGCGGGTGTGAACGAGGGCGTGAACGAGGGTGTGAACGCGGGTGTGAACGAGGGTGTGAACGCGGGTGTGAACGAGGGTGTGAACGCGGGTGTGAACGAGGGCGTGAACGAGGGTGTGAACGCGGGTGTGAACGAGGGTGTGAACGCGGGCGTGAACGAGGGTGTGAACGAGGGCGGGTATGCGGGTGTGAACGAGGGCGTGTACGAGGGTGTGAACGCGGGCGGGTATGCGGGTGTGAACGCGGGTGTGAACGCGGGCGTGAACGAGGGTGTGAACGAGGGCGTGAACGCGGGTGTGAACGCGGGTGTGTACGAGTGCGTGTACGAGGGTGTGAACGCGGGTGTGTACGCGGGTGTGAACGCGGGTGTGTACAAGTGTGTGAACGCGGGTGTGTACAAGTGTGTGAACGCGGGTGTGTACGCGGGTGTGAACGCGGGTGTGTACAAGTGTGTGAACGCGGGTGTGTACAAGTGTGTGAACGCGGGTGTGAACGCGGGTGTGAACGCCGTGTGAACGCGGGTGTGAACGCTGGTGTGTATGCCGGTGTGAACGCCGGTGTGTACGCGGGTGTGAACGCCGTGTGAACGCGGGTGTGAACGCGGGGCTGCAGCTCCCTCTGCTGCAGGAAACGTTCCCGGTCCCAGCCCTGCGCTGCGAGCGCGGCCGAGGAGCAGAAGCCGCCCGGGCCGTGCGCCCGCAGCGTCCCTGGGACAGTGCCCGGGGCAGCGGCCGGAGCTCCCCTGACCACCGCTCCCCTGCAGAGCTGCTGGGCTGGGAGAAATCACCTCGAACGAATTTTAACTGTATTAACAGTAGGACAAAAGTCTGTAATGCGTTTTGTACTATTTCCCCCAGGTCCCTGGTGGTTGTAGCGCCTCATATGCAGAAGTGAGGTGCTCTCAGTTCTGCTCGTTTCTCACTCAGTGTGATGCTTGGGCTGAAGTTGCCTGTAATTATCATTCCTCATTTTCCACGGAGCCCAAGCCTAGTNCTGCGCTGCGAGCGCGGCCGAGGAGCAGAAGCCGCCCGGGCCGTGCGCCCGCAGCGTCCCTGGGACAGTGCCCGGGGCAGCGGCCGGAGCTCCCCTGACCACCGCTCCCCTGCAGAGCTGCTGGGCTGGGAGAAATCACCTCGAACGAATTTTAACTGTATTAACAGTAGGACAAAAGTCTGTAATGCGTTTTGTACTATTTCCCCCCAGGTCCCTGGTGGTTGTAGCGCCTCATATGCAGAAGTGAGGTGCTCTCAGTTCTGCTCGTTTCTCACTCAGTGTGATGCTTGGGCTGAAGTTGCCTGTAATTATCATTCCTCATTTTCCACGGAGCCCAAGCCTAGTCTGGACTCTTAGGAAAGCCACAAAACATTTGAGGACTTGGTGCTGAAGACACTGGGCACTCCACGTGCTTCCAGCAAAGCAGCCAGAGGCTGCTGGCTTTGTCCTGTGCTTGTCTTTCCCCGCGCTTTCAAACTCAAAGAGGGGAAATTTGGGTTAAATATTGGGCAGGAATTGTTCCCTGTGTGTCTGGTCAGGCCCTGGCACAGGGTGCCCAGAGCAGCTGGGGCTGCCCCTGGATCCCTGGCAGTGCCCAAGGCCAGGCTGGACACTGGGGCTGGAGCAGCCTGGGACAGTGGGAGGTGTCCCTGCCATGGCAGGGGTGGCACTGGATGGGCTCTGAGGTCCTTCCAACCCACACCACATTGTGATTCTATGACTTTAAAGTCTATTAAAAAATCGAGATGTGATTAAAAAGAATAATTTTAAAAATAACAATAGCAATGGACAGAACAGAGTTCTTACCTCCAAAATAATTTTCCCCTTATGCACAGGGAAAAAACCTGGTTCATCATAAAATTCCCTTTAATGTTGAAATTTAGGGGCATTAGTTTAACCTCTCCAAGGCTTCAAAAGCAATTTGCATAGTAAATTTCCCCCTTTATATTTCAAGCTCACATCAATGCACTTGTAAGGAATATGTAGGTTTCTGCTTTGGTGTTATCATACCTTTTTTTTTTTCTTCCTATTTGCTTGTGTTTTTCTGCTCTCAGTCATAGTATGAACTTAATTGTTATAGAAAGCATATTCACTACATGAAATTTTAAATTTACATGTACAGATGAAAATGATTTTATGAGAAACACTTGTATGCTTCCATACAAGTGTTTCTGGGTCCTGTCGTGGACACTGGTGGCATATCTGGAAAAAATGGGTGCCTAAACCCCACAGGAGCTGGTCTGTCCTTAGTGCAGTTTCTTTAGTTCAAAGCAGCTTTTTCACACTGTGTGTATTTCTTTGCAGTCCTTTAGAGCTCCATTAATCTTTGCTGTGATTGCTGCTCCCCTTCTGTGGCATTCCAGCTGCTGATTCACTGCTAAAGAGCAGGAAAACGTGCAGGAAAATCATGATCAAACACCTGCTTCAGAAAATACACAGAGGAAATACCTGAACTGAGCAGACACCGAGAAAGAAGGTATTCCACTTCACACTGTCTCAAAATGTCATTTTTATTTCATTATATAAAGTTGAATATGAGAAGTGTGTGGTAAAATGACTGAGAGCACTTGCCATTAGCCATGCTGATGACTGCACTAATTCCAGAGGAAGCACTTAGGTAATTCCATGGAGTTTAATAGGCTGGTAATCAACAGTGATTGCAGCTCAGTCTGGAAAGGAGTGTACCTGATTTGTTACTGTAATGAGATCTGAACAGCAACAAGAGGAAACATCCCGGTGCTCTGTCAGTCTGGGCAATGAGTGGTGGTGAATTAGTTACTGACTGAGCTGAGAGCTCAGCCTGCGGCTCTGAACCAGCCCTGGCACCCTTTCTGCACCCCCATCCACCCGTGCTGCTCCCCACTGCTGAGAGCTGAGGTTCTGTGCTTTCCCATCAGCAGCGTCCTCGATGCCAGGGGACACTCGCCCTGGATTTGTGTGTGTGGGAAGAGCATCGAGCTTGGGCCAGCCAGCTGATCAGAGCAGCTTTTTTAGCTCAATTCCTACTTGTCATTTCTCAGTCATTCCTGCCCTCCAGGCCTTTGGAGTGAAGCTTCTTCATGGAACATCCAGATTTTACCACTTTGTGAAAATGGATGTGAACTGCATCGGATGCAGTGGTGGTGTGTCCCAGCCTTAGCTGTCATTTCTTCACCCCTTTGAAGGGGTGACTGAAGGCAGAACTTGGCTCTTTCAGTGCAGGCATGTGAGCAAGAGCTGTGGTGTTTGTGACTCATGTATATTTATTTTTCTTTGTACATGCAGTTATCTTGCATATTTCTGGTGCCAGGCTTTCTGCTCAGAGCAGCTGAGCAGGAACAGAGACATTTAGAGTGGATAAGCTGTATCACCAGTATAAATTTACAGGTAATTAAGGGACATGAAAAAAACCAAACCAGAAATGCAAGTTGGAAAATGGGTCCCTGTTCTGTGCCAGGAGTCCTGGCAATGCATAAAGACAAGGACAGATGTTGCAATAACCTGATGCTCATCAGCCACCAAACTGGGACAGGAATCCAAACGAACGGGACGATGGTTTGTGGTGGTCCTTGTCACACCTGATCCACTTTCCTGAATGTCCATTCACCCGTGTCCCTTCCCCCTCTGCTGGAAGAGAGAGCTGCACAGTGCCAGAGCCTGGGAACAGCTCATGCACTAAGAGCAGCAATTTCATAGGGGAAAATCCTTCTGTATTCCCAATTACAACTTGCTTTTTAAACTTGTCCTTAATTTTGGGGGTTTATTTATTATTTCCTAAATAAATTCACTTAAGTAGTAAGGATTTCCCTATTTTGGAAAATCTCATGGCCTCTTCCAAATTCTGTTATAATTAGTTCAAGACTATCTCCAACTGTTTTCCTGAGAGGAAACCTTTCCTTGGCTGCAGGAATGTTGGCTCCACTTCCCTGGAATCTTTTAGCAGTGTGATATCTCCTGACAGGATGCAGGTTTTGGAGTGATTGCTCCAGGCTTTAGCAGAGCAAGATACAGGTCTGGGAGCCATTTCTGGCACTGCTGCATGTTCTGGGAGCTCTGTCAGAGATTGGGTTCCTTGATTCCAGGGACTGAACTTTGGCTCCACAAGTTGTTTTGATGTTCTCACTCTGCTTTTAGGGACATTATCCTACATTTGAGGAGGTGAAAAGAGAACAAAAGCTGCTCAGGATTGCCAAGGAGGACTAAACTCGATACAACAGGACTGAACAAGGCACAAGTGCAGCACAGTCCTGACTCCCCAGCCCTCACTGATCCCAGCTTTTGGCAGAGGTGGCTGTATGTGATGGAGATTGATGTTTCTTTAATTGTTCTGTTTTAACCTGTGCTGAGAAGTGCCAGGCTGTCCTGAACCTGTGACATCAGCCTTGCTTTCTGAACTCAGGCAAGGTTTACACGGGTGAAAACGAGGAGCCATGAACTGGGCACTCCTGAACAGTCATAAAAGCAACAAATGAGGTGCATATAAGCAGAATGAAAGTTCAGATTCTTCAGTGTTGTCATGTGAGACCCCGTAAAGCTTTGATTTTCTTCCTTTGATCATACCAGAACCTCCTCTCACGCACTGCAAATTCTTCTGTAATTTTGTCTGAACAATCCCACTTGAAATCCCAACAAGCACAGATGTTCAGGCAGATTTCAGAGTGAGAATGAATAATGAAAGTTCATTATGTTCTACAATGTCCCATTTAGAGCAGTCAGCTTGTTCTGAGCACTAGTTTGAGCTGTAGTGGGCTCTGGGGCTGTCTGAACGGGTTATGCTACAGAAGCAAGCACGGGTACTTCTTTCTTCTGCTGTTTGTGATTGACAGGGAGGGTTTCCTGCTTGGGAAGGTGCTCTGAGCTCTCTCTGCATTCAGCAGGAGGCTGTGACTGCCAGAGGTGACAGAAGGTCTTGAAAACTTCTCATCCAGTGGCCTGAGGTGGAGATGGTGATTTCTGGGGGCAGTTTGGTGCTCCAGGGGATTCATAGAGGAGCTGTGGCTTCAGGCAGCCCCTGTCGCTGTCGTCAGTGTCTGTCCCCTCGTGGCAGTGCCCTCGTGTGCCCATCACAGCTCTGCCACCAGCTGTCCTCACCCTGACTGGATCTCATCTGGAAACAGATGAGAAAAAACGATCCATTATGGGAAAATGAGTGTGGAGGAAGTTAAGAAGAAGTAAAAATCTCCCCCTGTATTGTTCCTCCCCTAATCCAAGCCCTCCTTGGGGCGTTGTGGTGATGCAGGGAGACTCCCTTGCCTGCTCCCATCCAGCGAGTGGGCAGCGAGGCAAGAAGGAAATATCCATGGAAATGACTTCATTGTTTCCTACCCGTGATGTAAGGACAGTCCTTCTGTCCTTGAGCTTGGAGGATGCAGTTTATAAAGGCAGGGTGGGTTTTCCCTCAGAACACAGTAAATGAGTGAAGGATGTTTCTTTCAGTTTTGCTTAGCACATTGGTGGAAAATTGAATTTCCTGCCGTAGGTTTTGCTGGGCAGGGGGGTGGAGGGGAGCAGGCTGTGAGGCTGTGGGGAGCAGGGCTGTGCAGCAGCTCCCTCCCCGTGTGCAGGTCCCTGGAGTGCAGCTGACACGTCTGCTGGCCACTGTCCACATGGGAGGACCACTGCTCTTCCAGCAGGAAAAGACTTTGCTCGTAGCCCTGGGCGTGAAGGGTTTGTTCATTTGCACTGCAGGTGTTCCTTCTGCTGTTTCACCTGCAACTTGCAGTTGTGTTGGGACAATGTGTGCCACTTCCTGTGCCTTTGGGAAGCCACTGACTCCAGTTCTTTTGGATTGTGATATAATTTCCACTGGAATTTGGCTTAGTCATTTTGTCTCCTTTTTCTACTTCAATGTCTTTTCTCTTAAATGTCTTCCTAACATTTATACAGACCAATATTTATTATCTGCTCGTGGCTGCAGGGCTGCACTTGCATTAAGTGCCCAAGGTACCCCACAGGGAGCTGCTGCTCTGATCATGATTTGCTGTTTGATTGAAATTTTTTCAATGGAAGATAAGCAGGCATTTATGATTCCTACTACATCTGTAAGTGGCCTTGGCAATGTTCAGTGCTAAATCCATCCTGTGCTTAAGCAGTTCACAGTTACCATTGTCATGGTGACCTTTGCTGTCGTCCTCATTCAAATGTGGCAGGAGATAAAGGGTGGAACAGCTCTGAGAAGCAGAGGAGAATAAAAAATGCTCATTAATATTTCACTGAAGAGTGGTGAGTGAAATCACACTGTTACTCCCATGAATTTTCTTATTAGCAGGCAAAATGGAGTGGAGGGATCCTGGCACTGGCAGACTTTTCTTGTAGGAAGAATTCAGTAGTGCCTTCTGTTTGAACAGATTTGGGGTGTTTAAGAGATGTGTTCTCACTGAGCAGGGAGCTGTGCCAAACTTGACCAGCTCCCAATTCTCCCAGTGCCTGTTGCTGAAGATTAGAGATAGCCAGTGAGTGATACCAGAACATTGCCTTAAGATCTTTGTTCTGTTTTAAGTGAAATTGAGGACTGAAGGGAGGCTGGGCATTGTCAAAGAAATAGGAACTTTACTGTCTCAAAATAGGATAGCAGATAGGACACTGTTAGGGGCTCAAAGACCAGTGATATCTTCATGGTGAAAAGGCTTCTGGCAGGGCTTTCAGAGGCAGTGATATATGAGACATTAAAATAATAACAGAATCTGATTCAGGAGCCAGCTCAATTTCAGAACACTGTGCTACTGGATGTTGTCAGGCCCTGGTGGAGTGCTGGCACAGGAGTGAGTAATACAAAATCTGTAATAAAAGCACTGGTAAAATGGCCAGGAAAACAAAATTACTGCACCTTTTCCTATGAAATAAATCTATTTTCTGTCCCTTAAGGCTTGTTTTCTCCCATTTGAGAGAAAGAAAGGCCCATTTTGCCATCTAATGCAGGTTACTCCAAATGAGTTTCAATTTTCTCTAGACTACGAAATTTTTTGCAGATCCTAACAACTTCAGGAATTCCAGTAGTAAAGGCTTTTGATGGGATACTGAAAATGGGGTTATCTAACTTAGGCTCAGGGTCTAACAGTAATCTGCTTTTTCAGGCCCAATGCATCTGGCAGCATGTGGGCATGTAATCTTGGGCAAAAAGGGTTCCTGGTCATTAAAAATAAAGCCAGCACCCCACCCCAAAAATAAAGCCATCATTTTAGGCTGGGAATTAACAGTTTATCTCTCAGGTTAATAACTGTAAGCTAAAGAAAGTTGCATATTTGCATTCATTTTTGCACACATAGCAGTGAAGTTAAATTTAGTTTGTAAAAATAAACTCGCAAAAAAACCACTATGTAAGCATACAAATCAGGCTGTTTTGTGAAGCTCAGTAAATATAAAGGAAGCAGCATTTTAATCAAAATGAGGAATTGCATCCTAATCACCTCTCAGCACATGCATATTTCATAAGTACATGTTCTGCAAAGCAAACGCTGTGTGAGGGGCTGCTGATCCTCAGTTCTCATCTCCTCAGCTCTCTCAGCACAAACCAGGCTGTCTCTGCATAAACCCAGCATAATGGGAGCCATACCTGTTAATGTCTGTGGGAAATATTTGGTAAAGCAAAGCAGAGTAGCAGCCATGCTGTGGTGAGCAGCACAGACCACTCTGCTCCCAGAGCAGCTGCTGCTCCTGCCTCTGGGGCTTGCAGGGCAGAAGCACCTGGGTCCCCCTTTGTCCCCAGGTAATGCTCACATGAGGGGCCTGGGGCTCCCTTGGAGGAGCTGGCTGTGCCCAGGTGGGGGGACTGGGTGTCCCCAGGGATGGCTGTTTTACCAACAGTGACACTGCTGGGGACTCCACTTCCCTGTGAACAGGGTCCAGTTTGTCATCAGCCCCAGGGAATAAGATAAACTCGTGAATTGAAAAGATTCAGTGATTGAAAATACTCTGGCTTCTTCTCAAGCATTATTTCTTTCTCTGAAACCTTCATCTCGGAGGCAGTGAGCCATGGTTTCCATCTAGGCTGATGAAGAAAGATGTTTATGGCTTTCCATAGTCCCTGGTATCCTGCTGACACACTCTGTCCAGCCTGTGCTGGCACTAAGCCTGGCTTCTGCAGTCTCTGTCACAACCTGAGTCTCAGAAACTGCAGATCAGAGGGGCTGGAACTGTCACTGGAGCTGAAAGGCTGTTTGCTAAGTGTAATTTTATTGTGTTTGGGAGGTTTCTCCTCACAATCTCATTAAAATATTCATGAGTTCTTTCTCTTGACTGGAATCATTAATAAATGCTTGATGTCAGTGGCACAGCTCTGCACTTCCCTTCTGGATGGATCTTGCAATATTCCACATTCCCAATCTGAAACCTCCTAATCAGGGCAGAGCCCCAGGGCAGAGCTTTGTCTTGCCAGGAGTTGATCCCCTGAGCATCAGGCACAGGTGGGACTCTGCACCCTGCAGAGTGGAGGCACCGTGCCAGGGTGCTTCCCGAGGCACAGATTCCCGGGAATTACAGCTGCTCCCCATCAAATGCAGGGTGTAGGTAAGAGCAGGGCTAAGCAGCACTGTTCTTACACAAGTTCCTGGTCCTCTAGAGGCAGAATTTGGTTCCAGAGCTTTCAGTAAAACTCGAACTGATCACAGCTCCTGGGGCTGAATTTCCTGATCTGCTCCCTCTGCCTTCCTTGGAGCAGAGTGGGAGAGAAGGTGATGGGGAAGTAAAGATGGAGCAAGGAAGGGCTGAGACAACGCACGGCAGAGCTCTTGGGAATGCACAGCAGGCAGGGAAATGTGCAGTTTTACACATGGCTCTTGCAGCCATTAATTTTATCATTATTGGAGAAAGTTCCATGCACACGGCTGATTTTCTGCTGCTTCCAGATGGGGTCACAGCTGGGTCACTCCAAGCATATGCCATCTTCTTTTTTTATTCCCTCCCTTCAGAAAGGGATAACTGTTTCTTCAGCAGTTTGGATTCCACATTTAACCCTCCCTGTGCAGTTTCCCACAGTGGTGTGGTGTTACAGACTGCACAACATTTTCTCCAACACGCCACAGACATTGTGGAGCCTCCAAAGCAGGAGTGGCTCCCGAGCAGTGTGGCATGGCTGGGTTTGCTCTGTGATCACCTCACTGACACCCTGGGTTACAGTTCTTCTACTGCTGCTACAGCGACACGGCAAACCCAAAGGCACTCACCTCATGCTGCTCCATGAGTTCCACTCCCAGCCTGCTGGGATCTGTGAGAAGAGAGGCCAGAGGGGAGGTCCCATCTCAATGGATCTTCTCTTTGGGACCATTCCTGAGCGAGGGGAATTCGCAGCAGGACAAGGAATAAATCCATGTACAGCGAAGGACAGTTCTGGTGTGGGGACCTCCCATCATGCAGGGGGCTGGTGGCAGGGAAGGAAGGAACAGGCACTAAGGAACCTCCAGCTTCCTGCCTGCCTGGCACAGTCCTGCCAAGGACACCCACAAAGGCTTCTCCTCCCATCTCCAGGCTTCTGCACCATCATTACCTGTGCCTTTTTGGCAGAGCCGTGTTACTCTGTTCTAGCCCTGTTTCTTTAGAAAATTCGGGACACGGGGGTCAGTGATAGCTGGAGGAAATCTCATTTTGTAAGTTATGATAAAAGCTGCCACAGAGAGTGGCAAGGTGCAGTTCAGATCATAGATACACTGTGTGAGAAGACAAACTGAAGTAATAAGTCACCTGCCTTGAATGGGCAAGGCTCTAGAAAGTGCCTTTCTTCCCAAGAACACTGATGAACATTTCCCTGCAAACACAAACAGGAGGCACAGGATGGGCTGCTCTGCCCGCCGTGCCAGAAAGCTGCAGAGGGGCAGAGCAAGAAAGCTCGCAGGGGCAGGGAAATGAGCGAGGAGGAAGATCCTGAGGGAACTTGCAGGAAGTTCGTGTTGCTCTCTGCCTGTGATGGCTGAGGGTACAGCAGAGCAGTTTTTCAGAACCTGATGAGGCTCGCGTTGGGGTCGTGCGAGGAATGAAAGCGTTCAGACCCCAGGCAGATGCCAGCGGGCTGCCCCACGCAGCTCCCGGCTGCTCCCGAAGGGTGGCCCCGGGCGTGTCCGGGAGCATCCCGTGCCCGTGAGGGAGTGGGAGTGCTGGAGGCACAGCAGGGCCCGTGCTGCATCCCCCCCATGCTGCCCGGAGCCGGGGAGTGCGAGCACTGCAGCCCGAGTGCGAGCCCTGGAGCAGCTCGGGATTTGCGGGCTGGCATCCTCGGCTGACATCAGCCCGCGGCTTTGCACTGGAGGTGTGGCTTAGCGGGGCCACCGCTCCGGGCTGCCGATCCAGCCGCGAGGGAGCCGGGGCTGGCAGCATCCCGGCTCCCCGTCTGCCATCCTGCCGGCACCGGCTCCTCCCTCCTGCAGCTCCGGCAGCCAGGGGTGAGTCCAGCAGCCTCTCCCGATGTGTCCGCCCGAGCTGCTGCAGCCTGGGCACAGCCGCGCTCTGCCTGCCTCCAGCCGAGCTGGCGAGTGAGGCGGTGCCTGCCATCCGCCAGGGGGAATGGCATGTGGACACCCGAGCAGCCCTAATTCACCATCTGCCAGCACGGGAACGATTTTGAAGAATTCCATTTTTTTCAGCACCTTTGCTACTTCATTGTTGCCTGGCTTTTTGAGAGCAGGAGTTCTGGTCATTAGGGTGCTGCCACCTGAATATTTTTTCATCAGATGCCACAAAAGAGTGTCTAGGAAAACAAAGAAACTTGTGATGTGGAGCTGACAGTTCTGGTTTCAGCTGGTGAAAACTTGCAGAATCAGTGAGAAGGCAAAGAAAAAAATGCCCAGGACAATGTCGGTAACTCCTGGTAATTTGTCACTCAATGGGACGAGCTTCTTGACTGAGAATCACAGCATTATGGACAAACCCAGTGAGCAGAGAACCTGGAGTATCTTTCTGTTCTGCTTGACTTTTGCCATTGCACTCCCAGCCCTTCTGGGCAGCATTTATTCACTAGTTTCCCTGCTGAAACTGCAGAACAAAACCACGGTTTCGATGATTGTGACCTCTTTGGCAGCAGATGATCTGATCAGCATCGTGCCAGTGATTATTTTCATGCTCACGCAGTGGTCGAGCGAAGTCCTCCCCCAGCCTCTGTGCACCACCTCAGCGTTTATGTATTTGTTCCAGGGCATTTCTAGCAACCTGAAAGGGTCTCTTATAGTTTCTTACAACTTCTACACCCTCAACACGCCGGGGACACTGAGCTGCAGCTCCTCCGAGCGCCGTGTGAGTGTGGTATGGGCCATCCTCACCATCTGGACTGTCAGTCTGCTGATGTGCATCTTGCCTCTTTGTGGTTGGGGCAGGTACATCCCCACGTCCTGGGGCTGCTTCGCCGACTGTGCCAGTTCCTACGTCCTGTTTGTGCTGGCTGTGTACTCGCTGTGCTTCTCCCTCCTGGCAGCGCTGGCTGCTCCCCTCACCCTGCGGCTGCTGTGCTCAGGTGAGCCACAGCTGCTGCACGCCGAGCACCTGCAGGGCTCTGGAGCCTTCCTCTCCCCCGGGACACCATGGGGCTGCGGTGCTGCTGCCCCTCCGCTGGCACTGCTGGACCCGGGGCATAAAACCCTGGAGCCTTTCCAGACCTCGGAGGCAGTTTTTGGGAAGGGTGTGGCTCAGAGCAGCACACAGAGCAGGAGCTTCACGGTGGGCTTTGCCCAGAAACGATTCTCGCTGATCCTGGCACTGACCAAAGTCCTCCTCTGGCTCCCAATGATGGTAAATTCTCAGATGGCTTCACTTTCCAATGCTCACTTACATTTCAGTGGGATGTCACCTGTGGGCCATGGATTGAAACAGATGAAGAGTGGCCATTGCAGTTGTTCCTTGTAGTGTAGTTGTGCCAGCAGAAGTCCTCTCCAGCAGGTCTGTGTCACTGCATGAGTTTAACTGGTGCCCAGTGGGTTTGGCAGAGCCTGGTTCATCGCTCTGGCACTCTCATCACATCATTCATGTCACGTGAACACCAGGGGCAGTAAGGTCCCCCCTTGGTAATGCCAGCTGTGGGACAGGGTTTGTTCAGCACTCTGGGGCTGGGAATTGAGCTAAGGGCCCCTCTGTCCTGTCCTCTGGGACATATCCTTTGGGTTAAAAACTAGGAGTTTGGTAGAAAAATGCAGTTTGGTTACACCTTTGTAAGCCCTGTAGTGCTGGGGCAGGAGGGAGTGCTGTTGAGTGCATGTGTGTGTGTGTTTGGGAACAGGAACCTGAGAAAGGGATCTGTTGGGAACAGGGAATGGCTCTGGGGCAGTCACCCCTGCCCTTGGCTGTGTGAGGCTGGGGCTCCTCGGTACCGCATGGGACTGGCTGCACTGGGAGCTGTTCAATGGTGCTCAGCATCTATTTTTAGCTTCAGTGGGTTTTTCTGAGAAATGCAGCATGAGAGCAGAGCAGTCAGCATGTTTCCTCCACTGTCTGTTAGAGCCAGAATTGTTGTCCTCAGCAAACACTAATGACAGTCTGTGTCTTACAGTGGTGTCACATTCATAGCGAGATGTTCTCTTTGTTCCTGGAAGCATCTCATGTGCCCAAAGTGATTTAAATTTCAAAATGCTCTGCCTTTCAGATACAGATGGCTGTCCAGTACATCACTGGGCTGCAGAGCCTTTCGTTTGAGACACTGAGCTTCCTGCTGACCGCGCTGGCTGCCACGCTCACCCCGGTGTTTGTCCTGTCACAGCACTGGCTCCACCTGCCCTGCGGCTGCGTCATCAATTGCAGGAGGAACTCCTATGCAGTGTCTGCACCAGATGCCAAAAGTAAGTGTGGAAGGGTTGCCGTGGTGTAACAGAGGTTGCCAGACCTTCCCTGGTAACCTTTTTGGCATCTTCTGGAGCCTTGTTTTTCCTTGGGCTTTATGTAAAAAGGGCTGGAGGAACAGAGTCAGGTGTAAGGGACTCACAGGGATCATCTGGCCTCCACTGCAAATGTTAAAGGCTAAATATTTCTGAGGGTGTGGGAGTTGTTTCCCATTCTCTGGAGTGAAAATCCTCTACCATCGGTGGACGAATTCCTGACATTCCCTGCTTGTTCAGGGAGAAAGAACTCCTGAATCTTAGAGAAAAGCCATCCTCAGTGCATGGCTTTCACTTGCTTTAAAGACATTATCCTGGTGCAGAATGGCTTGTGCTGCCCCTGCTGCCCTTTTAGCCACTTTCCCAGAGAGAATGACTGCAGTTCATCTAGAAGGCCGTTCCTTCTCAGAAGTCTTTCTTCTCAACAACTCATTTTTTTTTTAAGGAGGGAAAATTGCCCGTTTCCAGCAGGAGCTGGATAATTTATTCCATGTTTTAGCATGCCATTTGCATTGTGTTTGCAATCTCATTTTTCTTTTTGGTCTCAACTCCTAACACCGTTTCTTTCCCTCCTGCTTAGCCAAGCGCAGCGGTTTTGAGTTCAACCTGTCATTCCAGCAAGGCTACGGAATCTACAGGATATCCCGGGAGAGCCCTGCCCAGCCCAGCCCCGAGGGCAAACCCTCGTCCTGCCCCAGCCCGGCCAGCGCCGGGGGCCGCGGCTCCCGGGGCACCGCTCCTGCTGGGCCGGGGGCCTGCCAGGGCCGGGAGGGCACCACCCCTGAGCCATCGGCCTTCCCTGGAGGACCAGAGTGGAGGCTGTCCCACGAGGAGAGCCACACGCCCGACCTCTCGGACTGGGAGTGGTGCCGGAGCAAATCCGAGAGGAACCCTCGGCAGGTAAAGGAGGAATTCATTCTTTTCTGATAAAAAGAGTTGCCTTATGAAATAGCAATGATTTTTACTGACACTGATACTTCTGTTAGTCCTGTTTTTCAGTAAAGCTCACGCATGGCATTGTATAATGTTTAGTAACCACAGAGCTGTTTGCAGGTGCTGATCCTGCAATAATTTCTCACTTGTCTTCCTAATCATGGGGTTTTCTTATTTTGTGTGCACCTGCACGATTTGTAGCTGGTAAGGAGTAAGTATGAACTATGTTACTTTATCTTAATGAATAGGAAGTTTCTCTCTAAAAGATGACATTTTCCAGGGAATTCCACTGTGGAATTCAGTGGCCATAGGGCATTACAGTAGGTGGGAGTGGGGTAAGAGCCCACATGAGGTCTGTGAGACAGGAGCTCTGGAAGGCCTCCTGTTGGAAGGGATCTCTGGAAGTCACCTAATCCAACCTCCTGCTCCAAGCAGGGTGACTTCAGAGCCAGTGCAGCTCGTGCTCAGCCTTTGCACACGCACAGGAGATGGAAAAGATACATTTTGTATTCAAATACGGGAATCTTTCTCCACCTGATAAACACAAGTTTATCATCTGAGTCACAGCAGGAATTTGGCTGATATTTCAAATGTGACTGATCATCCCTTTCATAAAAAACCAATGCTCACTCTGTTGCAGTGTGCAGAGATGAATTCCTGCATTTGGGGGCAAAAGGGAGTGATGACTCAGCCTGGTTTTAATCTACCAGTCCTTGCCAAGGCCTCATGTGCCATGAACAGCTTGGTTAATAAAATCACTGTATCAGGTTCATAATTGGCTCTCCTTGCAGGAGTTTCCAGATGATGTTTAAAAAAAAAATTCCTTTCCCCATGTCTCCTGGTGCCAGTTCAGCTGCAGCCTTGGGACTGCAGCAGGTATGGCAGCTCTTTGTGAGCAGCTGCAGTGACTGCCTGGGGGTGTTTTATGTGCCCTGGGGCCTTGTATGGCACTTTTGGACATACTCTTCCCTTCTTTCATCACAAAGAATCACAACTCATCCACTTCTGACACCTTCCCAGGTATAAACCACTGCCAGGCACTAAAGCTCCTATGGGGTAAAAGTTCCAGGCTTTGGAGTCACAGCTCTGCCTGGTTCTGACATTCAGCAGGAGCTGCCAGAGCTTCACAGCTGACATTTGCTTTGCAGCTGGGAAAGGGCAGAGTGTGAAACCCCTGTAAGCTTTGTAAAAATAACTTCAATGCATTGCTCAGGTTTATGTTGGGTGAAAGATGAATTTGGGCCACACGGTAGTAAGTTGAAAACCATTTCCTTTATTCATCCTGTCTGGAAGTCCCAGAGTCTTAGAAAGATCACTCTGTTCTCATCACTCTGCATTTCCCACGTGTGTTAGAGAAGGAGACTCCCCCTGGCATTGATCAGCCACATCCCTCTGCAGGAAATACAGGGGTTCTTCTGAGGGTCCATAAATACAGGGGTTCTTCTGAGGGTCCATAAATACAGGGGTTCTTCTGGGGGTCCATAAATACAGGGGTTCTTCTGGGGGTCCATAAATACAGGGGTTCTTGTTGGAGTGCTGCTGATTTTCTCTTCAAGAGGAGAAGCTGTAAGAACTGACAGTAGGAGGGAGAGCAGCCCTGCCCATGGATGTGGGATCAGCGAGTTTGACTGAGCTGTTTGAAGAGCAGGGTGCCAGACAGGACCCGGGGTGCCTTTGGTTTCCTCTGGAAGCTGTGGGCTTGGAGAGTGGCACTTCCTTGGGGTGACAGTAATGACTGTGGAGCTGGTTGTCTCTTCACTGTCTGTTCCATAAGTAAAGAGCTGCTCCATCAAAGTGTTTTCTCTGGAATAAAAGTGGCATGAGAGAATGAGGCAGCAGGGTTTATTGAATATATGATAGGATGGCTGTAATGGAGAGGGAGAGAGAAAATTGTTCTTGTCATTTCTAACTCCCGCTCGGCTGCATTTTTGAAAAATACCTTTAACATCTCATAAAATACCCGTGTATCTCCCTTCCTAAAGAGATTGAGTGTAAATATGTCATGTCTTATTTTGTCTGTGCTTCAGTGCCCTCAGGCAACAGAAATCTCCCAGGCTGGCAGTTTGTTCCAGGCTTGCTGATTATTTTTCTCTACCTCATCTGTGTGTTGCCTCAAGGAAACTCTTTGAAGAGACTGCACAGGACCTATTTATGTGCCCTGCAAGGAAAGAGAGGGGGAGGCTGTGCAAGTGACTTCACTGAGGAGGAGCCAGCACAGGCAGGAGTGTTTTAACATGAGAAACACACAGCATCTCACTTGCTGCAGGAAAGTTGTGAACATTCCCTTAAACACCAAGCACAGCACAGAAGCTGAGTTAGGAAGGTTGGTTCATGGCCTTGAAGGTTCTCATTGCTTGCCACTGGCTGGTGGGAATCTGCACCACCTGCACCCCTGCTGATGTGCTGAGCTGTTCCCATCGGGGCTCTTCTTGCTCAGGTGGTTGAAACTTGTTCCTGAGTTCCAAAGAGCTTCCTGTGGCTGGAAAATCAATGTAACATTTCACCTTCATCTTCTCACTTTGCTCCCAGAGGCATGTGTACTCTGTGTGATGCTTGCTGGCTCCCTGCTGCAGTTCCTCTGCCCTTGCCTCTCTCTGGAGCTGCAGAGGAATAGTGAGAGTAGAAGCATTTGCCCAGGAGGGCAAGGCTGGAGAGAGCTCCTATAGCCCTTCCCTCCAATCCTCACCTTGGATGCTCTGTTGCACCTCCTGGTACCGAGTGATGCAAATCCAGCTCTGTCTGCATCGGGCAGGCCAATGGCAAGTGCTGGGCTCAGGCCATCTGAGGTGAGCTTGTCTCGTCCTGTCATACCCCCTTGGCTCTACATTTACTGCAGCCAGCCTCAGAAAAGGCAAATCATTGCAGTAATTAATTTCACTGCAGCTAATTTGCACTTTTAGGGAAGTAGAAGACTGAGCCTCTATTTTAAAACAAACAGAAAACTCATTGTCTCTGGAAAGAAAAAGCCAGGATCCTTACTGCAAACATTCTAAAAATAGACCTTTTCATCTCAAGCTGTGTTTGACCAAAGTAATTAGGAATGCAAACTCCTCAGAGCTGTTTTGGATTGCTGGTTTTCTGTTTGGGAAGGCAGCAAGGCCCAGGGGAGCTCCAGGCACATGGCACAACCTGTGTGTGCCCTCGGTGCTGCCCCTGTGCAGAGCCCTGTCCCAGGGAGGAGGAGCAGACTCCAGTCCACGTGTGCTTTGCTGGGACACTGCTGGCACACCTGTCTGCCTGCTCCAGGGCTGTGGAACCAGGAGCTGTGAGGGAGGCTCTGCTAAGTGCCTCGTGCTCGAGTCTGTCACCAGGTACCGTAGAACCAGCTGGGGTGGCATCCCAGTGTCCCACTCAGCCCCAGCTGCTGCTTTGGTCCTTTCCAAATGGAAATCTGTCTGGCAGAGCCTGTTCCAGCTGCTGGGGGCTCACATACACCAGAGCCTTCCCCATGGACAATACCCTCCCCAGTGAATCCAGCCCAGACCCTGCTCAGGCAGCGGGACCAGGACGGGGAACCTGGGCCTGACCCGCAGGGATGGACGGTGGGGAAGGTTTTGCCTCATGGCAACCACAGCTGCTTCCTGTTTTCTGTGAACTCTGGAAGGTGGATGTGTAATTAAATAAGGGGGGGATTTGCTTGATCGATTCTGCAGAGATTTCTCTGCTCAGAATGCATCAGCATTCCGTAAGGAACGAGGACATTTGTGATTTATTTCACTGGGATTTTTTTGTCTTTGGTTTTAAAAGATGCCTGTGCGGGTACATGGAGTTCTCCAGTGAAATCCCTGTCCCAGATTTTAACAGTCAGAACATTCTCCAGGCACTGTGGGCAGGGGCTGCATGGGGGGATGCCCTGAGGTGGGAAATCCTCTCCACAAACAGTGGAACTTGGTGAGGGAAGGGCCAGGAGCTGAAAGCAAAGACTGAACTGCAGGGAACCATGGGAGTGGGAGGCAAAATACTTCACAGGATGTACCAGTAGAGTCTGGTTTGCTGGTGGATTCCTATTTATTGCCATGGATGTGTCATGAGAAGCAAAAATGGGTATTTAATAATGGTATCAAGGGCAAGGTAAAGGTCACTTTCTGTTCTCATTAATAATAATTTATGCTGAAAGTAATTCCAGTAATAATCAGTGCTACCTGGCTGTACCTAAACCCAGGATAAATGCATTTATCCCTCCCTTGGACCCCATAACCATGGGTTTAGTCCCAGCACTTGTATCCACAGTGCTCCCCAGAGCACAGCACTGTGGTTTGCAGGGACAAATGGATTCTGTACTTTAGAAACACGTAAAGGTGTCTGGAATTGAACATTTCCACGGGAACTGTTCTAGTGGGAAATGACAGCATTCGGTGTCTCCCTGGTTACTGACTGGGCAGTGACATGGGACACTTGATGGATCTTTTTCACTTTAACAGTAAATAGTCATATCTCAAGAGAAAATTTGAGAAGACTTTCAGAAAGAGGCACTAAGTGATTGGGAAATGTCTCATTCTCCAGACCTGGAGTGCTCATTCCAGCAAGTGGAGATTGCTCATTCTCTCCAGGTGCCTCATGTTCAGTCTGGCAAATCAAAGAGTTTGATTAAACAGGACGTAACCTTGCACTGATGGAATCAGCTTTTATTTAAACTCTGTTCTTCACATTCTGTAGATTTCATAGCGAGTCACAGGCACGTGGGGCTCCATACACTAACACAAAAAACTTCTTGCTACTCTTTCAAGTCCTAAACACCAGGTACGTACTTTCTGCAAGGAGCAGGCAGTACGAGGAGCTAACAAGCGGAGCGAACCCGGCTGAGTGGTGATGGCTTTTCGGGCAATGCTCGGCACTAACGGCCTTGTTCCCCTGCAGCGCGCGGGCGGCGCCCTGGCCGTGCCTCTGCGCGCCTTCCAGGGGACCGTGTCCCTGCAGGCGCCCACCGGCAAAACGCTCTCCTTGTCCACCTACGAGGTGAGCTCCGAGGGGCAGAAGATAACCCCCACGGCCAAGAAGATCGAGGTGTATCGCTCCAAAAGCGTCGGGCACGAGCCGAGCCCGGGGCAGCCCCGGGACGCGTTTGCTGACGCGAGCGTTAAGATTCACTTGGAGGTGCTGGAGATCTGTGACAACGAAGAGGCCCTGGACACCGTGTCCATCGTCAGCAACATCAGCCAGTCCTCCACGCAGGCACGCTCGCCCTCCCTGCGCTACTCCCGCAAGGAGAACAGGTTTGTGTGCTGTGAGCTGGGGGAAAGCGCCTCCTACTCCCTGCTCATCCCCTCGCACAGCCCCGGCAGCGACTTCAGCATCTCCATCCCGGACACCGTCGAGGCTCACCGGCGGAACAGCCAAAAGCAGCACTCGGCCAGGGCTGGGTACCAGGAGGAGATACAGCTGCTGAACAAAGCCTACAGAGAGCGGGAGGAGCAGGGCAGCAGCAGCTAAAAGGTGTTTAATGTACACGCCTCAACTGCTCTGACAGACAGTGCTCCTCTTGGCTCAAGTTACCCGAGCAAGTATGGTATCAGCTGGTTTTTTGCTATCATGCAAATTTTATTTGGGTGCACTGTTGAATCAATTCAAACTGTTAGTGCTGTATCAAGGGGATAACAAATACTCAAGTGCTTTACAGCTTTCCATAGCGGATTTTAAGTTATTTATTTATATACCTATTTATTTGACGAACATGTGTCTCTAAAGGGAATCCTAAATAAAGTCTTAAACCCCAGCTTTAGTGTTTGTTGGCACTGGGTGCCGTGCCTGCAGGAACCTGTGGCAATGAGGGAGCAGCTCCACAGGTGGGAAGTTACAGTGGCTTTGATTCACTTGCAGTCCTTGTCAACATCTAAATCGACATAATACTAGAAATACTTTTGTAAGACCTGGACATCACGTAAAGCTCATTGGCTGCTCTTTGTTTCACGCATTAAATCTCTCTTCTTGTTGATTAGGCCTGAAAGTATATGGAGATCAAACATTAAGAAAACGATACAAATTCCCCATTCTGCACCACACCGGCCGGTCGGGGACTCGAACCCGGGTCCTGCGGGGCGGGTCAGTGTGAGGACTCGAACCCGGGCCTGGCGGGCGGGTTAGGTCGGCCGGGACTCGAACCCGGGCCGGGCGCGCTGCGGGGCGGCGGGCGGGCGGAAGTGCGGCGGCGGATGGGGCGGGCGGTGCCGGCGGATGAGGCGGGGCCNGGCGGGCCCGGCGGGCGGGGACGGCACCCCGGCCACCTGAAGGGCCGCGAGATCGGGCTGTGGTACGCCCGCAAGCAGGGCCAGAAGAGCCGGGACGCCGACCGGCAGCAGGTGAGGGACGCGGGGCCGTGCTCTGGGGACAGCGGTCTGTGCCTCCGCGCCCTGGAACTGCGCGTGGGCCGCACCGTAGGTTCGTGGTCGTGCCGAAGAGCCGCGGTCGGCGGAGAAGGCCGTGTGGGTGTTGCTAACGTAGCGGTGCGAGGATACGCGGGGCGCGCGCTGAGGCAGGCTGTGCTTTCTGCCCTAGAGAGCTGTTGTGCGCATGGACGAGCGCAGGGAAGAGCAAATCGTGCAGCTGCTGAATTCTGTCCAGACTAAAAACGACAAAGAGCAAGAAGCCATGTCCTGGTGGTCCGGGGATGAAGAAGGGTAAAGAGATATAATTACCAGTTCTTTTATTTATTTTGAATTGCGCAAACTTTCCATAAGCTGCCAGGAAGATGTGTCAGAAGTTACTTACCTTTATTGAGTGTATTGGCTAAACAAATAATCTCCAGTTTTTCTGCATGTATTGTCACATTGAAATGGTTGTGGCCATTGCTGTAAAGCTCTTTCATTATTACTGAGGTTGGGGTTTTAAATTTCTACTTAAACTCATAAATCTTATAACTCATTTGAACACCTACTGTGGTAGATATATGGGATTTTTCAGCTCCCTTGGTCTCTGGAATTACTCTTCCAGAGGTGGCTTTTGGTTTCTGTTTTCAGCTACTGTGCACTCTTGGAACATTTTCTCAGTGTCTGAAGCAGGATCTGTTCTGGACTCGTTAAGGATTTGCAGGAATAGCTGGAATAGGCAGGTGTGCTGATATGAGGGGATTTGGGCTCCATTTGGCTGGGGGATCCAGTTGTGGGGCAGTGGGTCAAGTGGTAATTCTCTGATGATGTTTCATTGCTTTGTAGCTTCATTTGATACAAAAGAACGTGTTACTTTTTAGATCCTGATGTCAGGTTTTTGGTGGTTGGTAGTTTGAGTTCTTTATTTGGTTTAATGATTTTCACTGTAGTGACAGACCCAGAGCTGCCCCTGGATCCCTGGCAGTGCCCAAGGCCAGGCTGGACAGGGCTGGAGCAGCCTGGGACAGTGGGAGGTGTCCCTGCCATGGCAGGGGTGGCACTGGATGGGCTTTGAGGTCCTTCCAACCCAAACCATTCCATGGTTCTCTATTCCCACGGACTGTTGGTTCATCAACTGCTGGATGTAATTACCTGCACTCTGGCTGTGGCCAGGCATAGCTGGGGGAATCTCAAGTTCTTGTTCTGTGATTCCAGCCCTACTCCAGAACAGCCTGCCAAAGTGAAACCAGATGCTCAGAAAGCTCCTGTGAGACGGAGACCAGCCTGGGAAAAAACATCCCTGGACTTGGATGTGGAATATCTCTGTGAAAAAACTGAGCAGGATGCTGATTTAGATGAGCAACTTAAAGAAGACTTAATGAAGAAGAGATCTGATCCCAGATATATTGAAATGCAGGTACTTTTCCTTGTGTTAAGTTGAAAACTTTTCACTGGATTTTTTTTTAATTAACCTGAAAATGTAATATCTTGCAATTTACTAGAAAGTTGTCATGATGTTACTTTTGCTAAAAATTATCTTTAGAATTTATAAAATTCATACCTATCAATAGAACAAACAGCGATTAAAAATGGGAAATTACAAATTTCAGAAACAGTTAGAATCTGAAATTTGAGGTTGACATGTTGTTTCTCCTTCTTTTTTAAGGATTGTGTCCCTGCAGTTATGTCTGAAACTGAAAGCACAACACTGGGCTCTGAAGGAATGGCCTCTTGAAAACAGAGGTTTTGTTTTGAGCAGCCACATGTAGAAAATTGTCTTACCCTGAACACCAGTTCTCTCTTCCATACCAGGCCCTGCTCTTGCACCTACCTTACCGTGTACTGAATTGTTGGGCTGAAATAATTTTTCTAAATTGAACAAAACTGAAACCACACGTGGAATTAAAGTTGATTTCCCATGGGCCTGTGTTTATACAAGTGTTGCTGAGCAGTTTGTCATTATTATGCAGTTTAGCCCAGACTAAAGGTGAAATCTGTTCTATTGCTTCAGTGCTGGAAAGCTGTTCAAAGAGAAACTTTTTTCCTTTTTTCCCCAGAGATTCCGAGAGAAGCTCCCCTCATATGGCATGAGAGAGGTGAGTGTGTATTTAGAGAGAGAGACACTGGTGCTGTGCTCCAAAACAGGGGAGGGCAGTTGTGCCCTGTGACTGGCAGCAGTCCTTTGTGGCCTTCAGGAAGGGGAGAAGCTTCCCAGGCTCTGACCCTGGGAGGTGCTTTCTTTCCAGACAGTACCAGGGGCTCACAGATTGTGATGTGGGGCTCAGTACAGCGTTCTCATGGGAATGTAACTGGGAGTATCATGGGAATACATGGCTGCCACATACATTTAGTAATAGGTCTTCTTTTTCTGCCCATTAAACTTCTAGAAGGTTCCTGGTTACTCAGATTGTTATGCTTTCTTCTGTGTATAAAATTGTGCCCTTTGCTGAACAATTAGCCAGTTTAGAATTGAATATAATGCCAATTAAGCCTTTTCAGCCTTAACCACAGACTTACTGGCTGCACTGCTGGCCCTCAGTGCCATTAGTTTCCCAGTCAGAGGATAAGGTCAGTGACAGCAGAGGCTGTTATTAATTGATGTTAATTCTTAGGCTGATATCCCCTGTATGCAGTAGAAAGGGAGTATTCTGATATGTTAGCTTTTGCAGGCTCAGTGGGTGATTAGTGAGCTCCTTCCTACAGTTCCTCTATTTGCCATAAAGTCCTTTCTGTTAGCATTTGTTTCTTAAAGTAGTCATACTCCCCTTACCAGTCCTTGGGCTGGGGAGGGCGAGGCTGGGAGACTGTTCCTGTTGGTACAAGAAATGTTAAAATATTGTGCTAAAAACCTTTAGTTTGTGCAGGCTTGGAGTCCAACAGGGCAGACTCTTGTGTTCAGTCTCCAGCGATCTACAGGAGCCAAGCAGGAAGCAGAAAGGTTAAAAATGTATTTCAGGCTTTCATTTTAGTTCTTTGGTGTTGTTTCCATACAGGACCTAAAGTATTTAAAGCTAGTGTTGAGGTTGGGTATGCTTTAAACCCTACCCATGGGAAGTGCAAACGTGCAGAAATTACTTCTGCGAGGTTTAAACTAAACTTTTCGTGCAGCATTACAAGAAGCAACTGAGCATTTCTTGAGGTGCTGGTACTTTGCTCAGAGGTCATTCCACAGGGGCAGAGCATTCTCAAAATCCTCTGCAGGGTGTGCAGCAGCACCACAGTAACTGCTGTGTCTTGTCTGGGCCAGGAGCTCGTGAGGCTGATCAACGGCAGCCGCGTGACGGTGATCAGCGGCGAGACGGGCTGCGGGAAGACCACGCAGGTGACCCAGTTCATCCTGGACGACCACATCGAGCGCGGCCTGGGCTCCACGTGCAGGATCGTGTGCACCCAGCCCCGCAGGATCAGCGCCATCTCCGTGAGTGCCCCGCCCCGGCTGCCGCGGCTCTGCCCCGCCTGCTGCCAGTTACAGTTGCCAGCGTGCACTGGCTCCATGGTCACAAGGGTAGGCCATCGGTGGGGGACTGGCACTGCAGCCTCCTTCTTCCCTGACCTTAGTCATGGGTTATGTCTGTGATTTTAATAGATTTGGGCAGTGCAAGTGCCAATTAAAGTAAAAATTGATGTTGTGTCAGGCCCTCTAGAGGTGCGTTAATGAGCAGGAAAGAATCTGGCTTTCAAGTGCTCAGTAGTTACTCTCCCTGATAGTTCAGTGTCAGATGGCAAACCTCACCCTGCTGAAAGGGGACTCTGCTGCTAATGCCCGAGTTTAGTGTTCCTCTAAAGTCTTGTGCCTGGGTTGCTGCTCTCAGGGAGAGAAAAGAGGCTTTTCAGGGCATTTCTTTGTTGTGTACAAACCATCTCCGTTCCAGGTGTTCTTGCTGATGAGCAGCTCAGTCTCACATCAGCCTGATTTTCTTTCTCCCCCTCAGGTGGCTGAGAGAGTGGCTGCTGAGAGGGCAGAGGGCTGTGGCAATGGCAGGAGCACGGGGTACCAGATCCGCCTGCAGAGGTGAGCGGGCCGTGGCAAGGGCCTGTAGTTATCCAAAGGAGACAATTTGAAAAGTAGTTCTAAAAAGATATAACTGCTTTCCTGCTGATATTTTCCCCTGAGGGAATTCATTCTGTGAGGAAGGAATGAGGTTTTTGAATTTTAGGAAAAGGTTTGAGTGCAGTTACTGTGTTTTATGCCCCATATGACAGTGATTAGCCTAAGTTAGGCTTTGTCTAATAAGTCCTGTTTTCCTGTTTTCAGCTCTTGTAAGAGGTTCTGCTGTGGGCAGAAATAAAACCGATGTCCCTAATCAATGAATTTCAAGGAAAAGGAGAGAATAAAGGGGAGAATGCTCCAAAGCATATTTCTCTGGAAAGCTGTGTATTTGCTACACATATTTATGGACTAATTCCCTGGGACCATGTAATAGGTGCAGTGACAGGAGCTTGCAGAGCAAAAGCTTTTACATTTGTAGTCGGCTATAATTTAGAAATCCGAAGTGGTACCAGCACATAATGGATCCCTATTGTTGAGGCAAAACTGCTGGTGAGAGAGGAGAGCTCAGCCTTCCCAGCATTTTAATTGGAGTTCATAGAATCTCTCTGCTGTTTCTGTTTGCTCACAGTGCTGTGCATGTGAGTGCCCTCTGTGCTGAGCCTGGAGAGCTGCAGGAGATGGGGATCAGTGTGCAGGAGATGGCAAAGGGTGCCTGGGAAGTCAGGGCCTCTCCCTGCTCCATTCCCTCTCCACAAAAGTGATGCAACAGTGGCCTAATTCTGTGTTCCTGCCCTTGTGCTGTGAGTGGTGGAGGCAGAGTGAGGCACATCTGCATCGTGTCTGCAATGGCACCTGCAGTTGAGGTTTAAGATTTTAAAGTATTTTGTTAAATACAGAAGAAAGCTGAGGAGTTCTTGTTGTGTCTCTTTCAGTCGGTTGCCAAGGAAACAAGGTTCAATTTTGTACTGTACTACGGGAATTGTCCTGCAGTGGCTTCAGTCAGATAAGTAAGAGCTCCTGTTTAATGAGACTCTGAATGCAATTATGAAATGAGTCCTGACCTGTTCCAAACAGTCATGGCTCTGCTTTTTATTTTTTCTTAAAAAAAAGTTTAATTTTTTCTCCTTCTATTTTAGGCACTTGTCCAGCGTTAGTCATGTAGTTCTTGATGAAATCCATGAAAGAAATCTTCAATCAGATGTTTTGATGAGCATTATTAAGGATCTTCTGAATGTTCGACTGGATCTGAAAGTCATACTGATGAGTGCTACTTTAAATGCAGAGAAGTTTTCTGAGTACTTTGGTAGGTGAAATGCTTCCTAGAAATGTTCTTCTTAAGTAATTCAGGCTTCTACAGTATAGTGCAGTTCTTGAATTATAGAACTGATTTGTAGCAAAAGAAGAAACCACTTCAGTTTTACAAATTTCTGCCAGCTGCTGAAGATGCAGTTTCTCTCAGTTTTATCTCATTACGACCCAATATTGCTTCTGGTTTTGCTTTTCAGATATATTATGGAACCAGAATCCACAGAGTGTTTTCCTAGTAAATGTTTACCATGTTTTAGCATTCTTGCTGTGAGTGGGCAAGATTGACCTTTGAGTTGTTCAGTCTCCCAGCTTTTTCCAGTAGCTGGAACCAGTTAAGTATCCTGGTATGCAGAATACTGTCTGCTGCATGTGCTTTTTTTATTCAGCAGCCTTATTTGGGGGTGAATTTGACATCTTCCCTGGCAATTGGAAATGTCACGTAGACATGGCAGCTGTATTGCAGAAATAGTGAGGAATGTTTATTGCTTCTATTCTTTCAGTGCAGTATTTCATCAGTAGTGTTAAAACCAAGCTCTGCCTCCCTCCACAGACCATTGCCCAATGATTCACATCCCTGGCTTCACTTTCCCAGTGGTGGAATATCTGCTCGAAGATGTCATTGAGAAGTTGAGGCAAGTGTTTTTTCTGAACATCATTTCAGAGAGTATTGGGGGTTTAGCTTAGTGTGTATATGCTCAAAGATGAACTTGGCATAAAGAAGAATTGCCTGTATTTTTCAACAGAAAACCTCCTAAGGGGGGCCTTGTACAGTAATTACAGATGGCACACATGCACCTGGGCATGTTGGCTTGAGGGGGAGAGCAATTTCTCTGTTGCTGTGGTGAATTTTCAGGTCTTTAAATCAAACTAGTCTTTCTTGCTGTTCACTTCTTTCCCCTGCATGTTCTCATACTTACTAGGGTTGGTCCCTGCTTTTGTAAGATTTCTGTCAGAAGAGAAACAGAAGATTCTTACACACAGTCCAGCTAAAGCACAGCATATTGTCCATAGTTTGGAAAACTCTGCAGCTGCTCTAAATTCCCTTAGTTTCAAATGGAATTGTGTTTGCTCCTCCTGTGTAAAGGTACACCCCGGAAAGGACGGACCGTCGGCTGCACTGGAGGAAGGGCTTCATGCAGGGCCACGTGAGCAGGCCAGAGAAGGAGGAGAAGGAGGAGATCTACAGGCAGCAGTGGCCAAGCTACCTAAGGCAGCTGCAGGGCAGGTTGGGCCCAAGTTTCTCTTCTGCTTTCAGTTTTCAGGCAGCTCTGAAGGGAGAAGCATAAATTAGTGCTCTGTGGTGTTGCTGGGCTTCAGTAACAGTGGGCTAGTGGCTGCTGTGGAAAATGATGATGGAATTGCCTGTACAGTTGGCTGGCAACTAGTGAAGTGCTTTAGAGACAGCAGGATTAGCTCCTTTTGCCTTTGAGTTGTTCAAGTTAAATTTCAGTTCGTTACCTAAATACAAATTGTCAGTCCCTGGCTCATTGATGAGAAGGAGAGAGCTCGTGTAAGTGCTTCAGAGACAGTTGTTCAGTCATGGCAGGGTAATTCTTCAGCTGTTCTGAACTGACAATAATCACACTGAACTAAATGTGGAGAGTACTTCGGAGGTGCAGGAATTGCTCAAAGAGCTGAGCTGATTGGAGGTGGGTTCATGGTTGGGTGGCTCACCCAGAGCCAGGCAGCAGGAGCCCTGGCTTTGCATGTTCCAAGGGACCAGTGTCTGTGCTTTCCCTGCTGCAGGTATTCAGCAAGTACAGTTGATGCCCTGGAAATGATGGATGATGACAAGGTGGACCTGGAACTTATAGCAGCACTGATCAGACACATTGTGCTGGAAGAGGAGGTACAGTGGGACTGAGCTGGGGGCAGTGCCAGAGCTGGCAATGACTTTGGCTGGCCACACAGAAAGAAGAGAAATTTTTGTTTGCTCTTCTAAGTAATTGAACATCTTTGAATTACTCTTACATTGAGATAAATACATGCAGATAGCTCTTTTATAGAAAAAACCCCTTGATAGACTGTTCCAGGCTGGGTCAGTGAGGTTTCAGATCTCACGTGCCCACCATGTATCAGTGTGCAAGGAGCTGGTGCTCTGTGCAGTGTGTGATATGTTCTGACCTCTCTTCCCTTCACTGCCTCTTTTCCCTGCAGGATGGTGCAATTCTGGTGTTTCTGCCAGGCTGGGATAACATCAGCACTTTGCATGAGCTCTTGATGTCTCAAGTCATGTTTAAGTCAGGTAAAACCCAAACTCTCCGTGGGGAGTTCTGGCAGTGGCATTGGGGGCAGACTCCTTTTGCATGGGGTTGCTGCAATTGTGCTGGATTCATTTTTTCCCTTATCTTCTCTCCAAATGTTCAGCAGTTTTTGTGTGTCTGTGGTATCCTTCACTCTGCTAACAGCAACTCATTTTTCTCAGTGTGGGAGTGACAGTCTGAAAAACAACCTGACCTGCATCTTCTTCCTCTTGTCCTTTCCAGCAGCTGGGAGAACTCCCATCCAAAACTAAACTCCATTCTGTGTGCACTTCCTCTGTGCTTCATCCTTGAGCAACTTCCCCTGCTTTGCTGATAGTTCCCTTAAATCCCTGTTGATTTGAGAAGCTTCCTTACAGACTCAAGTACTCTGTGCCTGTCTGACACATTTCAGCTTGTCCTTTTGCATCTCTCTTGTTTCCATCTCACCTGTCGTAGCTGGGCTCTTGACTGTTCAGATGGTGACTTGCAGTGTGGTTGTGTACATTCCATAGATGCAGAATTCCAGTTTATTGAAAGATTGTCAGTTTGTGTATTAAGCGTGACCAATTACTAAATAACTTCAGAATTTAAAAAGGAAGTCTGAACTACTATACATAACTTCATATATTTAACTCATCATGTTACAGCATCATAAAAAGGCCTTTATACCTTTTTATTTTAGAATTTGCTGTTATGATACAAATACCTGTGATCTCAGAGCAAGAAGCAGGACTTGCAGCCTATTTTCTCTGTTCTGCATAGTTGATTTAATGGATTTTCCTGTAAAATTGGAACTTTCTGTGCTTACACCGTATCTTTTACTGATTTTTAACTTTCAGATAGGTTTATTATCATACCTTTGCATTCACTGATGCCTACTGTTAACCAGACTCAGGTATGCTTCTCTTTTATTGCAATATTTCACAACTACCAAAAAAAAAAAAAGGAGCACATTTGGTTTTGGCAAAGACATAAATAGGCCCTGGATAATTACAGGTGTTCAAGAAGACCCCACCAGGAGTGAGGAAAATTGTGATTGCAACCAACATTGCAGAAACCAGGTAAGTGTCTGCCTGCTCAGAGCCAGGAAAGCTGTGTGTTTAACAAAAGAAATGGAAGTGATAATTTAAAGTATAAACCAGTTTGATGTTCCCGAAAATACGTTTCTTTGTTTGTGCCATTAATTTACAACACTTTGTTGTAAAATATTTATAGACTAAACAGAGTTTTCCTATAATTGTTTCAAACAATTCAACCAGCTACATTGTTTTGAGCAATTAAACTACAGGAATACGAAACAATTGCTAGAATGGCTTGTACAGGATAATCTGAGCTGCCTGTCCTCTCCTCAGAACACAAGTGGGGATTTCTGCCAGACTGAGGAGAATAAATCAGCTCTTTCTTGAACTGTTCAGTAACATAGTTCTTAATGAAATTCCAAAGACAGATTTTTTTTAATTGCTGACCCTGTTTGGGAGGGAATAAAGAGAGGCCAAACCCAATCCTAGGTCACACTTGCAAAGATGAAAAGTTGCTTTTTTTCCCTCTTTTTTTTTTAACAGCATCACAATCGATGACGTCGTGTTTGTTATAGATGGGGGGAAAATAAAGGAGACTCACTTTGACACCCAGAACAACATCAGCACCATGGCAGCAGAGTGGGTCAGCAAGGCCAATGCCAAGCAGAGGAAGGGTCGAGCAGGAAGGTGGGAGCAGTGGGGTGCTCAGGGGAGTTTGGGGATGCTGAGTTTCCAGCAGTGCTGAAGGTTCTTTATTATTTGCACGTGCTGGCACTGCTGGCTCCTGTTCCTGGGCAAGGAATGATTTCCTTGTCTTCCTGGGAAGCTGAGTTGACTTGTGCTCTGTTTAACTCCAGAGTTTCCCTCCTATAGAAGAATGCCCTGCATTTTGTTTTAATTTTTGTCCCTGCCCTCACACCTGATTTATGAGGCTGATACAGTAAAGTGGAAACAGTGTAAAAATGAATTTCTGTGTTCTCTGTGCCTTTTTCCTGCTGATGGGTCTGTGTTTCAGAAGACTGAAGTGGCTTTTACAATTGAATACACTTCAGTTCTAATTCCATGAAGAGTTTTGGGAAGCTCTGTGTAAAAAACAGAACCATAATGTCAGTTTTATAGGGAAAAAACCCCACAACAAAGGACCATACCCAAAAGAATTGTTACTTTAAATCATTGCAGAGTGCAGCCAGGCCACTGTTACCACCTGTACAATGGACTGCGTGCCAGCCTTCTGGATGATTATCAGTTACCAGAGATCCTGAGGACACCCTTGGAAGAGCTCTGCTTACAAATCAAGGTAAATGGAGGAATCTTCAAGTATGTTTATTATCTACTTTTCCATTGGGATAGGTTGTTGAGAGAATAAGTTAATGCAAATGTGAGCCTAGGGTTGTTAAACCAAAATTCTGTTAACACCAGAAATGCAGTGTATTTAGCCAATAATTGCAGCAACTTTTGTAAATGCACACTGGTATCTGGGTGCATCAGACCCAGGGGAAACAGAATTGTCTGGTATCAATAAAAGGTGAAGTCCACTAACAGATATTTGGGCTGTGCTGTCCCCCAAATATCACATATCATTCAATCAGAGAAGCTTCAGTGAGAATGCCAGTGAGTCAATTAATATGTTTTCTTAAAAGAATTTTACTACAAAGTAGTTTTAGCACTGGTGTGAGTTTCCCTTTTTGGCAATTTGCATTGAATTCCTTATGAAAGCAGAAGGAATGCCATGTGTATGTGAACTGAATGAAGAATAGATCCTTCTGCTGCAGATTTCATCACTAATACATTTTTTTTGTCCTTAGTTCTTAACTAAAGAAATTCTAACTCGAGCTGTGAATTACTCACACTATTTCAATGAGTGTGGTTACTGCTAACCAGTGTTAGGCAACCATCTTTCTCCAGTTGCTGCAGGCTTCTGTTGTGATTTTTCTTTCAGATCCTGAAGCTTGGTGGAATTGCCTATTTTCTGAGCAAACTGATGGACCCCCCGTCTCGTGATGCTGTGATGTTGGCCATAAATCACCTCATGGAGCTGGTAAAGAGTTGCTTCATGTGCAGGATTGATCTGTTCGGAGCTGTGGTACTGGGGTGTTACCAGGCAGGTCTGACTGCACAGAGGGGGCACTTCACACAATCCATGATGCTTAGGGGCTCTGCAGAGTGGTTCTGAGGGACTTTTTAAATGACTCCAAACAGACTCATGACCCTGCATTTAAGTTCCCTGGAGGTGTTGATTTAACTCCCCCCTCCATACCCCCTGCAGCCTCCCAGCCTTGGTGTTCCAGGTGGGTGAGTGAGGAGTTTGAGACAAGTGAGGCACGTGGGAGAAGGTCCCTGTGTGTCATTGTCCCCTTGGGTGCTGGGGAAGGAGAGACCCATGGCACGTTTGCTCTGCTGACTCCTTGCTCTGGTGGTATTTGTACAAATGAGTTGTAGCCATACATAGAAACATCTGGTTTGGGTATTAGTGGGTGAAACCCACATACCAGTGGCTTTCCCAAGGAAATCTCCCCATTTCACGTGACGTGTCTGTTCTTTCCTTTCTGCCCTTGTCCTGGCAGAATGCTCTGGACAGGCAGGAGGAGCTGACTCCCCTGGGCGTCCACCTGGCGCGGCTGCCCGTGGAGCCGCACATCGGGAAGATGATCCTGTTTGGAGCCTTGTTCTGCTGCCTGGACCCCGTGCTGACCATTGCAGCCAGCCTCAGCTTCAAGGACCCTTTTGTCATCCCTCTGGTAAAGTCTCACAGATGACAGTTACATGTGGGAGTTTAAGGATCTCAGGAGGATGCTGGGACTTAGTGAGGTCCTCTTAGTGAGGAAAGAGCACTTTCATTGATGTCACGGTAATTACATTTTTACTAGCGAGATTGCCTTCGCATACTATGAATTATCATTTTTCCTGTGGAATATTGGAAATAACTACAGTTTTCATGTGTTGTGTACAAAGTACTGCTGTACAGATGCACCTGAATTTGGAAAAGAGAACTGTCATGGCAGTCTGGGTATTATGTAGGCTCTAATTTTTAGGGCAAAGAGAAACTCGCAGATGCAAGAAGAAAGGAGCTGTCAAAGAACTCGAAAAGCGACCATCTGACTGTGGTGAATGCTTTCACAGTAAGCATGTTTTCATGTGGTTTTTTCTTCTAGAATTTTAATTTGATTTAATTTTAAGCTGATCAGTTTATGCTCTGTATGCTTTCTTGTTTGGCTTCTACAGAAACATTAAACTGATTTTCACCCTTGTAGTGTTGCATAATCTTGTCTCCAGGCTCAGTAACCTGATTTCTGGTGGACAAGTCTGAAAAAGACAAAGGAAACATAATATTATAGTTACCTTGCTGAAGTTGTTCATTCTTGTCCTTCTGGCCTCTACAAGAGGCTGAAGCCAACTTCAGAAGTGTTGGACATTGTGCTGTATTGTGTTGGGGTGAGGAGAGGAGGAGATAAATGGCCTGGAAAACACAGTTACTGGCCAGAACTGTCGATTACAACAAAAGGTGCTCTGGCAAACACAGCCAGGTATCACTACCTGCCAGGGAAAAAGGAGAGTTGTGATTCAACATACTGTGAAGTTGTGTTTTTCTGCCCTGTGGTGTGTTCACATATACAGCTATCAAAGGATTTACTTTTCCCTGGTGGAGAACATGTGACTGTTGCTTGTTGACCTCCAGTTGTCGCTGTCCTTGAGTTTGTAGTGTGTGTTCACTTACAAACACCTTGCAACCCCAGTTTTCATTCCCAGGGCTGGGAAGAGGCTCGGAGTTGTGGTTTCAGGAATGAGAAGGACTATTGCTGGGATTACTTCCTGTCCTCAAATACCATGCAGGTAACAGCATCCTGCCAGGTTCAGACAGGATCCTGTGTGTGGGGCAGAGGAGGAGCCCTTGGTGCACCATCATTCTGGGGCATCTTTTGTTGTTTCCTAGATGCTGCATAACATGAAAGGGCAGTTTGCTGAGCATCTCCTTGCAGCTGGATTTGTGAATAGCAGAAACCCCAAGGATCCCAAATCTAACACCAACTCAGGTAACCGTGGAGGGAAAGGGACAGTTTATCCCAGCTGAAATCTCAGCTTGCACAACTGCCTCACTTACTTTGCTGTCTCCTGCAGGTAATGAGAAGCTGCTCAAAGCAGTCATCTGTGCTGGCCTCTATCCCAAAGTGGCAAAGATCCGGCCCAGCTTCAGCAAAAAGAGAAAAATGTGAGGTTTTGGTTTAATGTTGGTTTGTATTCAAGGTGTTTTCTACGTGGCATAATTTGGCAAGGTGAAGCAGTGGCTTGAGTGCATGAGTGAGTCTCACTTTAGAGTCTGAGTCATGGTTGTGCATTACTTCCTCTGAGAAGGGTGGGATTGTTGATTTTTTAACATCTGGATTCCTGCTAACACCTGAAGTAACTTGTGTGACCTTATCATGCTATGGATAATGTTACAACATCTCAGTAGCACTGCTCTAAAGAGGTGCTACAGCAGCAGAGACCCCAGGGATCCTGCTCTGTTGATTTATCACTTCTTGTATAATCAGACTCTTTTGTTGTTGTTGTTGTTGTTTTCTTTGAAGGGTGAAGGTTTGCACCAAGACAGATGGATCAGTTAATATCCATCCCAAATCAGTGAACGTGGAGGAGACAGAGTTCCATTATAACTGGCTCGTGTACCATTTGAAGATGAGGACCAGCAGCGTGAGTCAGAGCTGTGCTTGTGGGGTTTATTTGTTTGATTATCCCTTCTGGAATGAGGCTGGATCAGGGTTCAGAGGGGATGTGAACAGCTTTTGTTCTGGGGCCTTCCCTTCCTAGGCCATTCCTTGTACACACCATCCGATTATGTCCTTTGTGATACTGGGGGTATTGTACCACAAATAATTTAGTTCCTGGGGATTTTTGAGGATTTGGGGTTTTTTAAGGTCTGGCAATAACAGGTGTAAATTCTTTTATTTTAGTTTATTCTTTTTTTTCATTTCAATCCAGTCTTAACACTTCTTAATATGCTGACATTTTTTCTTCTCATTGTTATGGAGCATCTGGTTTGATTTCACCACTGTGTGAAAGACTGAAAGACTTGGGACCATTTTTGCCCTTGTTCAATCTGATTTCATGTAATTTTTTTTTAACTGAGTTGCTTCATGCATCTTCAGAATTTGTGAGTAACTGAGTAAGGATCTTCTGGAATTCTGTAGGAGTCTCATTAAGGATTACTGATGGCACTTGAGATATTTTGAGGGTGATCAGACAATTCTGTTGTTGTGCAGATTTACCTGTATGATTGTACAGAGGTGTCTCCATACTGCCTTTTATTCTTTGGAGGGGATATATCCATTCAGAAGGATAAGGACCAAGACACCATCGCTGTGGATGAGTGGATTGTTTTCCAGTCTCCAGAAAAAATAGCAAACTTGGTCAAGGTGACTCTTTTAAAATAATGTACCTGGAAGGCTCAGTGTAATACTGGTTCTGCTTAGGGATTTCTGGATTTGATGTTCCTCTGTGCCTATTGATTCACCACTCAGGCAGTTGATGTTTGAAATGCACTCCCAGCAAGCAGTTAATACAAAGTAAACAAAAGAGATCTAATTTTGCACAGAAGGTGTGGGATGACTTGGTCAGTCCAGGATATATCCACATGGGTATGGAAATATGAGAGTGGGGCTCCTCAGTTAACAGGAATGGGTTCCATAGAACTGTTTAATGTTAGATACCAGAAATCATACCTGACTATTTTTTTTAATTTTATTTTTATTTTAATCCAGTCTTTTTAATCCTAAAATAGTCAGCTAAGCGCTGGGTGGGCTGTTAGTGGCATCACATCCAAAGATGGTTGTCTCTCATCAAGGAGACTGGGTATTGAGAGACAGTGTTCAATCCTGAAAATAGCAATGTGGAAATGACCTGAGGGGAGAGGAGCAGGTGTGTAAAGGCCAGGAGAACAGAGGGCCCGAGGCACTGGAACCTCTCTGTTGATGCTTTATGTAGCTCTAACTGCCCATCTCTTTCCTTTTTCCTCTTTTTCCTTTATCCCCACACTTTCCAGAAATTGAGACAAGAACTTGATGACCTTCTACAAGAAAAAATAGAAAACCCGCATCCCGTGGACTGGAATGATATTAAATGCAGGGACACAGCAGTGCTGACAGCTATTATAGACTTAATCACCACGCAGGAGAACGAGGGCGTCAGGAACTTCGCGCCGCGCTTCCAGGGCGAGCGCTACAGCTGACACACTTCACCCAGGCCAGCCCAGTCACCTTTTTTATAGCATTTCTTTAGCTAGAGGAACCCCTTTTGTAGGGTAAGCTGGTAATTCCCTCATCCTGAGGAGCAGTCACTTGGAGCTAGTTGGCAGTATGTGTATGTGCATGTGTTCTGTGCTCGGTGTAGCTTTGTGAGGGACAGAAAGGCAGTTGTTGGATGGTGTAAGGTTCTTGTCCTGCTGTAGCTGTTTTCTTTGGGTTTTTTACCCATCAGGTAACAGATATTTAAAAAACCTGCTAAAATACTGCTTAGTAATACCTAAACTCTTTGGGGTTTTTTTAATGGGGTGTGGTGAGTAATTATACTTGCTGTGTTATTCCAGCTGTGCAGCAGTCTGCTCACCAGCACTTCCACAGAAGGTAATTACAGCTTAATTAAACTGAACTTGAAAACACTTGTTGAATTTGTATGGTGGGAGGAAACAGTCTTCAGAAATTCTTCTCCTATTCTGTATTTCATCCCATTCAATTAATCTTCCTTTGCTTTCTGTCCCCATCTGTCATCACTACTGACTGAAATTACAGATTACAGAAAGCATGGTTAGCTAAAAGTCATGTTGGATTATGTGTTAAGGTTTCACTGCATTTGAGGTTTTTTTGGGTTTTTTTAAGAAGTTAATGTATGGGTTATAGTATTCCATTAAGAGTCTTTTTTTGCAAGTCTTATTTCAACTGTTCTCAATGTTTTGAATGTTGTTCTGTTTTGAATGATCTCCAGCTGTGGAAGAATATTTGAATAACAACGTTTGTTAAGGATTTTATGGTTTATCCTTGAGGAAAAAAAGCCTGGAAATACAACTTTTCTCCCTTCTTTGGTGCTTTGTTGTTTTTTTTCCTACGCAAAAATGACCTTAATCATCAAGTTCGGGAGGATTTATGCGCTTTATCCTGAAGAAAGCAGAGCAGCTCAGGTGAAACTTTAAAGTCGAAGTTACTGGCTAGACGGTGCTTTCCATTGGGTTAACAAGGGATGGAAGCTGCCAAGCTCCTCATTGCCACTGCCAGCTGCACATCGTTTAACCTCCCTCCCCACCACCAAGTGTCTGTTTCACCCTCAGGTGTTTTAAATGAGGAGGCGGAGGAGGAGAATCACCCTGCCCCGGGGGTTGGGGGTTCCGCAGGGAGTCTGGGGAAGGGGAAAAGAGACGCTGGCGGCCGCGGGGAGGGAGGAGCCGGGCCCGGCGCGTTCTCCGGGGGACAGCCGGGCTGTGAGGGCCGCGGGGCCGCGGAGAGCCGGGCTGGAGGGGCTCTGGGACCCGCCGGCGCTCGGCTCAGCGCGGGCCGCGGCAGCAGCCACAGCGTCGCTGGAGGTAAGCCCCGGACTCAAAGGGGAGAGAAAAGGGGTCTAAATTAGTGATAACTGTGTGCAAATGGGAACGAAATAATTTGTAGTGGGGAATTTCTGTGCTGGAAACAAAGGGCGTCGCTGGGGCAGGAGGGAACAAAATGGCGGCCAGCCCTGAGGGGCTGGGCAGGGCGGGCTGCTCTGCGTCACAAATCGGTACTTTATTGAGCAAAAGGTGGCGGTAGCGCTGTTACTGGCGTAGCTGGTTTAAGTGTAATGAAGAAATACAGGCTGGCGCGTGGTACCTGCGTTATTCACCTTTTTCATGGCTTTTGCAGTACTTAGAAGAAATTATGGCTAATTTTTTAATTAACAACACAAAAGGAGGGTAGGAGGAAATGGTAGCGATAGAGCCTGGGTAAGAATGGCAGTTTTGGTTGAAGAAGAGTTCCCTCAGACCCCACATTGTAGAGGCTCGGGGTGAGCAGTGGCACAAGGGCCACCCCCGAAGACACGCTCGGAGGGGTTACAGTCAGGTGTTAGGAAGTGACTGAAGTGTAAATAGTGATATTGCTGTACTTTTTCACAGTGCTTGAAGCACACAGCCTAACATACTTTTTTATACAGAAAGGTACCAGAAACTTCTGTGTTCTTCAGAGTTTGCAAATGAGCATAAAGGTTAGGGCTGCTGGATTAGAGTTAATTTTCTGTGCTAGCGTGTGCGATGTGGTGTTTGAATCTGTGAATATGTAAATAGTGCTATCCCAGGTATGGCTGAGCAAGCCCAGGGTCTCTGGTGGTTCTCGCCTTGCCAGCAAGGGGGCCAGGGGTGTGCAGGGGGCTGGGGCCACAGCCAGGACAGCTGACCCCCACTGCCCCCAGGCATGTCCCAGGCCATCATGCTCAGGATAAAGCAGGGAAGGGGGGAGTGTTTAGAGTGATGCCATTTGTCTTCTCAAGTCCCCATTCTGTGCATGGAACCCGTCCTGGGGCTGGCTGAACATCCACCTGCCATCGGGAAGTGGGGAATTAATTCCTTGGATTTCTTTGCTCGCACATGCAGCTGTTGTTTTAAACTGTCTTTATCCCAACCCATGACTTCTCTCACTTTGCCCCTTAGAGCCTCTCCCCCATCTCACTGAGGAGATGAGCTGCAAACCCGGCTTAAACCACCACATCAGGTTACTTAGATGTTGAAGAGGTAATGCTGATGGAAGGTTTGTATCTTGGTTTTTAAATGGCCAGCCTGAGACAAAGAGTGGTCAAGGTCATGTGCTTAATGAAATCTGCTCCTGTCTTAGTTTCTAGCACCTTCTAGAACTCTGGGTTATGGAATGTAACAATTCAATGATGTAAATTCTGCCTGACCTTCATGTTATCTCCAGTTTGCCTAAATGATGAAGTTTTGATACAGCTGTTGAAAATCATTTGCAGATCACAGCAGAAAAAGCCTTGGAGTTCCTCAACCTTGGTGCCAAGATTTACTGTTTATTTCCAACACTTGTGTTTTACCCACTTGTTTTGCCTATGTGTGTTATTTTAGAAACGAAATATACCTGGGAAACCCAAGAACTTTTGGGAATGTGTTTTGTTGGTCCAGGATTTAAGGTTATGTGCATGTGAGTGTGATGCTGAGCAAACTCTGCTTTCTGAGCATGTGTAGGGTGACTAAAGTCATGCTTTTTTTACCTTTTTATTTTCAGCAAATTAGCTCTGCACAGTGCAAACAAATGTACTGTTTGCTGTGGAAGTAAAGAACAACACTGCATTACAGCATTTGTTTAGCAGATACAGATGTTGTATTTGTTATGTTGCACAGCTGGTATACAGCAGCAGAAGACAGTACCAAAAACTGTTCTAATGTGTGCCATCCATGACTGCAGGAGCTGCTGGGCCAGGTTCAAGTCAGGTGGGCACTGGATTTCTGAACAGGTGCCCCTGTGGAGCCACCAGACACACGGAGGCACCTCGGCTCACTTGGAGATTTCATTTGGGCAACTGAGAGCCTTTTATTGGCAACTCACTTTCTGGTTAGGGAAGTTACAGAAGGAAGGGGATACACAGTCCATGCCCTGGAAAAATGAGAGCTGATGTTACAGTAACAAACTCCCAGCCCACTTCTCTCACTGCTGTGCTTCTAATTAAAAACGGGGTACTGGTGTAAAGCCCACCTCCAGTTAAAAAGGAGAGTGTGTGGCTGTGTACTCCAGGTGCACAGGGGCTGATGGAGGGGTTGAGTTTTCAGATGATTTCCTTTGCAATAGCAGTGCTAATAGAGAAGTCAGTGTTAAAAATGACTACTGTTTTTTTTTCCTAATGAAAATAGTGTGGAGTGGCTGGAAGGGAGGGGCTGAGCTGCCTCCCCTGGGCTGCAGGAACAGGAGGCTGGGGAGTAACAGTTTAGGCTGAGGTTGGGACTGGGCACAAGGAAGCAGAGCTTCACTGGGGGAACACAGACCCTGGAACAGGTGCCCTGGGATTTCACACTGGGTCAGCCCTGAGGGGCGTGGACTGCACAGGGCTGTCGGTCCCTTCAGCTGAACTGTGCCAAACTACAAAAAGCAGAGGGAGCTGAAGACTTTTCCCATCTCCCTCATAATGGTGTCTCAGCAATGAGATGCTGTCCAGGCCATTGCTCCAAGTCCAGCAGGTAAAGGGGATCTATGACAGATGAGGTAGGATGGTGCTACACAGGAAAATCTAAAATGCCAATGTTTACTGAAGAGATTTCACTTCTCTGACAAAAATGACATTATCAACTGGCAGCTTTATGGCATTTAAAAAAAATCAATCCTTTTTCTAGTAAGGATTTAAAAGCATTTTATTGATTGTTGTCCTATAAAATCATAGAAGTCTTTTAATTCCTGAAGGACTGTGTCCAACAATAGGAAAAATGAAAAATGTCTTTACAAAACATTACAGCATTTTTTAAAAACTAGGTATGAAAAATATATACAGTGTATTAAAAAAATCTGAATAAAATTAATGCCTGGATTTATACATTCAGTTGTGTTAAACATCCACATGTATACAATAAAATTTGTTAAAACAGCAGTATTTTTACTATGTTAAATAAGTCTTTGCTCAATTTACAGTTTCTCTCATTACTGTTTTATCAGTCCACTTATAAATTAATTTGCAAGGTTGTATAACCAGTGTCACAATGTCCAGGTCAGTACTGTTGTACAAAATTACTGCCTTCCTAATGCAGTTTAAATTAGTAGAGCTATACATCTTTACAAACACCCAATCCACTCACCACTCAAATCAGCATCTTGCAGGATAAAAACCAGCATTCATCCCCCTAACAGAGGCTGGGGAAGGCAACAAGAAGAAAGCCTTGGTACTACACGTTGTCCCCTCATTTCTAATGAGCAATTTCCACACTGCTGAGGCAGCAGCTGGTCCTTAAAAGGAGGGAGGGTTTTTATCATACAGACTCTCACACTTCTCTCCAGACACCTGCCCGGAACTCTGCTCACCCCCGAGTGCTCTGTTCCCCGAGCAGTGACTGCAGTTCACCTTCTGCTCATCACACCGCTGCTCTGCAGCGCCAATGGAAGCCAAGACCTCAGCAGACACCTGAGGAAACCAGGAACAACTGCCCCCACTTCCAGCATTACTGTGCAGTAAAACACCTGTGCTAAGATGATCAGCAGCACCTGCTCTGCAGAGTGTGGTACCTTTTCCTGGCTTTCAGGAATCCTTTGCCCTCAGCAGAACTTGGAGCTAGTCTGAGCAGCCTCATGGAGGCACGGCTGCAGATTCCTCGCCGAGGTTGTGCCAGCTCTGCCTGTGCCAGGCCGGGGACGTCCCTGCATTTGCGCTGGAGAGGTAGGTCAGCCTTTACAGAGTACAGAGCTGCTCACTCGAGTTCAGGTGCCACACAGGTGCTGACACGACGGGAAGTGTGCCATAACACAGTTCCTCAGCAGCAGGACCCCCCAGCACTGCTGTTCAGCACCAGCTCCAGGACTGGGGCCAGGGGGCCCCGGCCCCTACAGAGTTCTGCTGCCGAAAACAACTTCAGATGCTCAAAACCAGATGGAGCAAGAGCGTAAGGAGGCAGCGAGGCAGGAGCTGCAAGAGTGCCCCAGACACTGCTGCAGAGAGCTGCTGGTGGGGCCAGGGCTCGGCTCGGAGCTGCCGGAGCCAGCGGAGAAGGGATGGCGAAGCTCTGGTGTGTTGCTGCTGGGTTGTGGCTCTGCTGTCCCCTGTCCCAGCCGCAGCAGCCCCCAGCTCTGGGGTGAGGTTACACGTTGGTTTCCAGCCCCAGCAGGCGCCCCATGCGCTCCATGTTCTTGTCCAGGGTGGCCCTGCAGGTGATCTCCTTGGCACACTCCGAGGGGAACCAGCCCCTCTGGCCGTCCCGCAGCCGCTCCCCCTCGTACCAGCCTGCGGGGAAGGGACAACAGTGACACCTCTGCAGCTGACCCCAGCCAGTGCCTGGCTGGTGGCACTGAGGTACATTCTGCATTTGCCTTGACTGGGAATCAAGTACCAGTTTAGGACAGCTTTGGCAGATGTTTCTAATACAGCCTGACTAGAGAAAAAATAGTATGTGCAAAGTATTGCACAATTTCACTATCTTTTTTTGTCATTCAAAGATAGTTTGAAGAAATGCTATAGTACCATTGTAATCTGAAAAGAGCAATGCAGCACAAGTGACAGGATCTCTGATTTCACAGGTAACTGAGCAACAGCAAGTTAGAATTTAGTCCCTCGAGTACTGCCAGTGTCCTGCACCCCTGAGCCAGCACTTGGTGTTATCAGTGCAGCTGGGGGCAGGTCTGGGCAAGAATCACTTTGATCTTGGGATACTTGATCCTGTGGAAAACCTCAGCAGCCACCCTGTGCCAGAGCTGCAGCAGGAAAGCCCAGGCCGTGGCACAACAGACTGGGGCTGTTTCTCTTGGACAACCCTGGCACTCACTAGAATGTCTGAGCACCGTGGTTTTAGACAAATTCAATTTTCTATTTGTGGACACCTCCCATGCCAAAACTGGCCAGCAGCCACATTCTACAGCTGGTTTTATCTGTTGCTTCCTTTAGAAACCTGAACCCAAATGCTCACATTTTCCTTGGAAACTGAACTTTTACTCACTGCAGCCCTGTGCTAATAGGAAACAAGTTTTTGGATCCCCCTGCAGAGGTGAGAAATGGTTACTGACAACAAAATCCTCACTCACCATCATTCACTTTTTGATAAACCAAAACGACATCAGCAACTTGGAGAGCGAGCTCATCGGCCTGCTTGGCTGTGTATGTCCTGATGATCTCCACCTGGGCCAGCGCTGGGGAAGGAGGGAGCCAGGCTCAGTTAAACCAGTCACAGGGCAGGGGCTTTTCTTACAACACATCACCATTTAATAAAGAACTTCCACTTTACGCTTTCCCCCATGGCTCAGGGTAGCTGCAGGCAGCGCAGCCCCGGCCCCGCTGAGGGCTGTGCTGTTCCCCTGCAGAGCACCCACGAGCCCCAGCAGCTGAGACTTACTGGTCCTGTCCGTGTGGTGCCCGTCGCTGTCCTGGCCCAGCGCCGTGATCCAGCGGGCTCTGTCACTCCTGCAAAGCAGAGCCCCGTGTCCTGACTGATGCCCTGGATACTGGCAGCACTGGGACTGCCCGTACTTCTTCCAGCGCCAGCATCTCTCCCTTCAGCACCTGTGAGTAACCCCTGTGTATCACCTTCTTCACAGGGCTACAGGAAGTTCTCATCTAACACTGGTACTTCTGTCCTTGGGACCCACATGCCACAGGAGGTGGTGAAACAGGAACAAACTGTGCTGGAAATTTTTGTGTCAGAGAAAACATTTCCGTTTTGCCTGCACAAAACTATTCCAAAAGCATGCTCAACTCTCTCAATTCTTTGGCCTTGGAAATTCCCTTCCCATCCTTCTCAAAGGATAAGACTATAGAAATAGGTAACTTAAAATACAGGAATTCTTTTCAGACTCTTGCTCTGAGTGACAATCAGCTGGACTGCTATTTATACTGCAAACAGCACAGAACAAATCAATAATAAGTCTGCAGAACAAAATGTCTTTTCATACAAAGCCCAGACAACTAAAAATGTCCTGCATTTTTTCCCCAATAAAACTGCATTTCCAAACAAGTCTGATTCATCTCCTGCCTTCATAATGAGATCTTTAATAGAAAGCACTGATGATCTTCAGTTCCTTTCATGGTTATTCTAAACGTTGAAAGCCAACCTAAAACTATCGATTTTTCCAGGCAGGGACATGTCTGGAGCACTCCCTTTCATGTCTCTGTCCCGCCTCCAGCCTCCTCCAGAACAAATGAACTCTTTCAGTGCTGGGAGGTCGTGTGGAAGTTGATGGCACGTGTATATCCCAGAGCAGGCACTGCCTGCTGCTGGTTTCTACAGCAGGGCACTGCGCAGGGTGCCCGGGAGAGCAAGGAGCAGAGCTCCTCGTGCACTGACCTACTGTGCTGCCACTGCTGCACCACCCAGCCATCACCACCAGCCATCACCACCACCACAGCGCCCTGCTCGGGGCCCAGAGCACTCTGGGTGTGCCTGGGGACACTCCTGTGCCACATCCTGGTGCTGTGCCCGCACAGCCCCACGGTGACACCCACCTGGCAGCACTGACCCTCGGCTCTCTGCAGGCAGGGTGATCGAGGCCTTACCCAGCAGTTTCATAAACCAGAATAAGTAATACAAATAAATAAACAAATATTTACTACTTTGGGCAGGGCAGGAGGAGCAGCCTGTGGAGACAATCAGGTGAAGAAATCCCTTAAGTAACTGTACTCACTTAGTCTCTGCTCCCAAGAGCATCTCCACCCTGTCCCCAGCGTGGTTGCTGAGGAGCACGAGCCGGAAGAGCTGGGATGCAGAATTGCGTCCGGAGTGGAGCATCCCGGCCGCGTTCTTCCCGGGAGAGGAGCTGGGCTCCTCCCCGTCACAGGGCACCACCAGCAGCTGCTCCCGCAGCGAGTACTCGGTGACGTTGTAACTCTCCTCACTGCAGGGCACAGCCGGAGGAAGAAAACACCAGTTAGGGCTTGTCTGGAAGCCAGCACAGTCACAGACACATCTAACACCGTGGTAGGGACAGTTCTCCCAACACCTCCCAGCTCCACACGGGGATAACCAACTTCTGCCAGAGGTCTGGTGTAACACAAAGCCCTAGCTCAGCTCCCATTTTCGCTGGTGTTCTGTGAAATAAACACTGAGATGGATTTGGGTTCTTTCTGCAGAACAGCTTCGTGCACTCCCAAACGATGGACATGGAACATGCTTCTAATGGAACCAATCCTGCTCAGATGCTCTGAACCAGCAAAAGGGTTGGCTGGGGCTTTGTTTTTTGAGAGAGGTGAGTTTTAGTTTTTTTGGGTAAGTCTGGGGATTTTGGGGAGGTGTGTGGGTTTTCTTTAAAGAAGTCAGTTCAGTATTTTAGTCTGACTAACTCCTTAGCCAAGGGAAGAACTGGCAATCCCAGCTGGGAGCGCTGCCATCGCTACCTGGGAATCTTGTGTCTGAAAAAGAAATGTGTCTATGCATTTGTGCAATGAATAATAAATGCATTTCTTATTAATTAATCAGCTAGTCTGTACACGTGCACAGCTGATCATGACAGCACTTCTTACTAATTAATCAACAGATAAACCTCTACAAATCCTTCCTACTCCTCACTTCCATCCCACAAACCCGTTGGATGAGGCTCCTGCTGAAGGGAATCCAAACACATGTAAAAGCAGTCAGTGCATTTCCCACGAGCCCTCTGGAGTCCATACTGCACTGACTGCCCCCCACCCTTCACCTCACGGCCTAAGCCAACCCCCAGCCAGGTCTGTGTGAGCAGGACTGGGCTGACCCTTCCCGAGCACCAGCCACATCTTGGCTGGCCTCTCCCCAGGATCCAGCATCCCCACACCTGCTGGCACTGACTGCTCCTCTCAAGGCACTGCATTACTGTTGGCAAGTATTATGTCATTTTTAATGATTTTTTTTTTAAAAAAATCAGGTTGTGTCTACACTCAGCAGGGGCTACAAGGACAATTGGCAGAAGAAACAATCCAAATAAACTAGAAGCTGGACAGTGGGGAAAAGCAGATTTTTATCCCTCTTCAAAGCCTTGTGCACCCCCCAAGTCCCCGTGTCCCCTCCGGCCCAGTCCCGGGCAGCAGCCCTGACTGGAGAGCCCTTTGGCTCCCTCCTCTGCAGTGTCTCCAGCAGGTCAGAGCCACAGTTCCCAAGCAGATCCAGCACATGGAGCTGGGACAGAGCCGGGCAGTGGCTGCTGAGCCAGGGCTGGAGATGAACTCTTGGCAAAGCCCCAAGTGCAGCCTCAGAAATGGCCATTTTTAGCACGAAGTGAGGAGAGATGTCTTAGTGCAATGTTAAGAATCTTCTGAGATTCAGCTGCTCAAGGAAAACCACAAACATTCGACCCCAACTAGCAACAAACATTTCTGTCCTCTGCTGTGGTGCCATGGCAACACGGTGGGTGGGAGCACGGCTCACCCAGAGCTCCAGCACTGTTAACAAGCCTTGGCACTGGGGCAGAGGGAGCTTCATGCTCCTGGAACTGTGGGAAGCGTGGAGGGGAAAGAACATTCCCAATACCTCATCCTTCTCAAACTTCTGTCTTTGCTAGGGCACAAGGAATCATCTCCTTAATTCATCTGACAATTTGGAATCTTAACTGTTTGTCAAAAGTAAATCCCGTTTAACAAGCAGTTACTTGTTATTTGTAACCCATGACAGAGGCTCAAATAACTCCTGAACTCATTCCACAGCCAGGATGATGTTAGAAGTCACTGTGATTCAAGGACTGAACACAAAAGCAGTTTTATACTGGTGAAGCTTTTACCTCTTCTTCTTGGTGATGATGAGGACATCATTGAAGAGGAAGAAGTACACCTGCTGCTTAGAGGTTCTTTTGGAAAAAAGTCCAGTGTCTTCTACATATGCTGTTAATTCACCCCTTTTCACCAACCACCGTGAAGAGGAAACCAATGGAAATGGCTGCAAGGCAAGAAAATCACATTGTAATCCTTCCAAATTAGAGATTTTTAAAAAATAGACAACAGAGTACAATCCATTTGGGAAAAATGCTTGAATAAACTCAAAGCTCAGAGATTACAAACACAAAGAGGTTACCAAAGTTTAGGGGACTCCATCATTGCTACAATACACAGGTAGCAGCTGCAAATACCTGGGAATCACTCGGGCACCTATCATCACTGCTCATGGAAAATAGGAATGAACAGACCTGACTGGTCACACTGGGGCTGGAACAGACTGTGAGACCTCCTGAGGGCACAGGGCAAAGCCTGACTTCAGGAATGTGTCTGCAGGGTGAGACTGGCTCCTGAAGCACGAGGGGACCTGGCAGTGCCCTCGGTACCTCACAGCTCTTCTTGGAGCAGAGGTGACATTCCCTGTGCCACTGTCACCTGGGAAAAGTGGGCAGGGTTGTACAAACCTTCCTTGCCCCGGGAGGTGTGGGTACAACCTCCTTCCTTCCACACCTCTGACGTGCTCTCCCCGGTAGCACGACGGGAAGGCTTCCATGGCCTTGCTGTTCTCACTGGGGCTCCTCAAGAGCCTCAGTTACCTGTCAGGCTTTCCTGAAAATGGCTAATTAGGGACCCCACAGCTCCTCTTTTTATCCAGCTCATGTGGATGGAGCAGGAGCTCCCTTTCTCCCTAGGTGAGGGCCAACACCTGCAGCAGCTGCACCAAAGCTCCAGAGGATCTGAGCTGCCTGATGTGAAGACCTGCCTTTATTAACCCAAATTATTCCCAGCTGCAGGAGACACAGAGCCCACAGGAGGAGCTTTTGTTTCTCTGGGCCAGGAAGATGGAGGGAGATGTGGGACGGTCCTGGTCACACAGATCCCCCTGAGGCTGCCCCAAGACAGAGCTCCAGGCAGACCAAGGTCCACACTAATGAACACAACTGCCTGTTTTCCCCTCATTTAAGCACCTTTCACATGCTTTTAGAAAACATCCCTTCATGCAGTTTGTCAGCTGCCTTCCCCATTCTGCATGAGTTGGCTTTTTGTACCCGTTAATCCCAACTGCAGCCTGCCTGGACCTGCTGAGCCAAACCCAAACCCAGCGCTGGGACTGAGACCTCACTGCTGGAGGAACAAACGCTGACTCCCTGAAACAAACCCCCACAACTTCTCTCGTGCAAAAGATGCAAAATTTAAGAATAAAAACTGCTGAAACTTAATTAAAAATTTAATTCTACAGTTGAGCCATGTACACAAGCAACACGAGATTTGAGTCACTTCCCCTGGGCTCCCATGAAGTTCTCCACAGTTACATCTAACAAAATAAACAAATTTCCAAAACTCTGTGAGGCTGGGCAAGAACTGAAATACTTTAACTAATTTATAATGGCTATAAAACAGAATTACAGTCCCATGATGATTGGTTTACAAGCAAAAAATACTTTTAAAAGTTCTATTTGAAGATGAACAAAAAATTCCTCTAATCTGTACTCCAAATGAGTTCATCCCATTTTCCTAATTGACTCTTTTCCAGAGGCAGCTTGGTTTTACTTTAATTTTTCCTTAATTGCCAAAGGAGCAGATCACGTGCACCATGTCCCTGCTGCAGAAAAGAGGCTCTCAGAAGTGAAAAATGCATTTAACCAGCGCGGGGCTTCCCTGCCCTGGGGCCTCAGGCTTGGATGCACAAAGGGAAATCTCACACAAAAACAGGAAAGACAAAGCCCCCGAAGCTGCTGCTGCTGCCACGGCACCAGCACGAGCTGCTCCAGGGCAGGGTGGGGTCACCCAGGAGCCACAGAGCCCTGAGGGACAGAGAGAGATGGGCAGGGACAGGGACAGAGAGGGACAGCCAGGGACAGGGACAGCCAGGGATAGGGACAGCCAGGGACAGGGACAGCCAGGGACAGCACGGGACAGGGACAGCACGGGACAGCCAGCACGTCCTGTCCTGGGGGAAGGTGAGGGGCTCCAGACCCAGCAGGCCCAGATCCCGAGGGACTCCTGGGATCTGAGTGGAACCACAGAGCAGCTCAGCCCTGGGCTGGACTCACTGAAGACTTGAATCTGCTACCACCCATCAGGAGATGCTCTGGTGTCACTTGCCCAGAAGTGTTGTATTTGTTGTTGCTGTTGCTATAAGCAAATATTATTACTGTCAGTTTTTAGACAAAGCTTGAGAATAAAAATACTTTAGGCAAGTTGAAAATGTCTTTTTGGAGGCAGCATTTGCCCCAAGCCTGACCCAGAGCCTTTCAAGAGCTGTGCTTTTAAAACCATGAACCACCTCCACTCACTACATGCCTGATAATGAAACAATCTTCTCCCAAAATAATCCTCACTGTGTAATGGTATCAGACATCAATTATAGAAACGGGACTGCAGCAAACATTGAATAGAAACAATAAATGTACTTGAAGAAAGTCCAGTAAACCTCCCCTACCTACCCCTCCCCTGGGTCTGCTGTTGTTTCCTACAAAAGACTGATTGTACAGGAAGTTTTTAACAGAAACCTGTGATATCCCACCCTTGAGGGAAAGGACAAACACCCCCTGGATCCTTCCCTGGCCTGGAAGTGTTTTCCCAGGCACACATTTCCCATCAGGTACATAAGCAAATCTCAGCACTGAGCAGCAGCCTTTGGCCTCTCTCCTAATGCCAAAATCTTCACAGCAGCTTTATCTTTACTGCAAAGAATACTCTTCACTCAGTATTTATTTAAAATCTCTTGTGCTGTAGCATCACCTTCTACTAAAATTAAAATACTTGACCGAAAGTTTTAATTTCTGTCGCGCCCCAACAGATCACTTCTCTGCAGGAACCACTGTGGGGTGCGACCGTGCTGGTAAAGTTGCCCTGCTCACTGTCCTGACTGGCCAGGAATATGGATCCTACCTTGATTTTGAACTCCAGCTGGGAGTTAATCGTGTACATCATCTCCGTCCTCTCCATCCTGCGGGCGCCCTCGTTGCACAGACGCACGAGCTGCAAACGCGAGAGGGGCTGAGCAGGGCCCACGGCCTCGAGCCTCCAGCACAAACTGCTGCTCCCCTGGGAAGGCACCTCTGGGCACAAACCCCCAGCAGGGCCACAAAGGCACCTCTGGGCACAAACCCCCAGCAGGGGCACGTCCACCTCAGTGTGGTGTTTGCAGGGCTGGCCCCGCGGCTGCACCGCTCCCAGATCCCCCCACCCCAGTGATCCCACAGGACCCCCATCATTTGTGATTCCCCAGGGGGAACAAAGGTTCAGCCCAAGTTCAGGCTGAGCAGGGTCACTGCTCTGATCCAGGCTGATGATCAGCTCCAAACACACACCCTCCTCCCAGCTGGATTAACTTCCCACACTGCTCCCACACACAAACCCAGAACCACCACGGTATCATCCAGTTTGGGATCTTCTCCCAGGCTGGAACCAGTAATTCTGCACAAACCCAATCCCCAGTGCCCTTCCATAAATACAACAATGTAGAGCCTTCATGCTTCAGTGCTCCTCCTGCCTGCATTATTTGTGCATGGAAAACATCCATTTTTCCCTGGAAGTGCACAGGAATGACTTGAGAACGTACCTTGCTGACTTCTTTCAGAGCCTGCTTGCAGTTCTCATATTTTGCTGAATCCTTGGGGGTTTTCTGGCAAATAGTCTGAAACAAAACATCAGTTACTTCAGAGGACCAAGCAGCAGAGATTGCAACCCACAGAGATTTCACATCTTAACTGAAATCTGGGGGCTGAATCCCAGCTGGGGGCTGAGATGAAGAGGGAACGCTGGTCACTTGGTCACACTAAGGAATGCCTCCCTGGAAAGGTTTGGGAACAAAGTGATGCTTTGCACCTCTCGATGAAGTTCATACAACCATCTCCAAACAAAAAACAAAACTGAAAGAGTGGGAAATAAAATGCTTGATTTGATTGTTTAGATTATTTCAGCCAAAGAGGGGAAGGAAGTATAGGAAAAAAAACCCAAGAAGGGGAAGGCACCCCCAAGTGACACACTGCATAAACACTGGATTATTATTCCATTTTTTACCTAGAAATGTACTGCAGAGCAGAGAGAATTCAATGTCCATGGATGAACTAACTGTCCAGGTGATCAAATTCACCAGTGCTCCATTTAAAAATACACAGAACAAAATGATCAGTTCTGTTTCTAGGTCCTACCAGTGCTGGAATCTGAGCCTGATCACAATCTGCACCCCTGCTGGTGGGCCAGCTCCTCACTAAGTCCTTGGCACCTTAACTGAAATACCCCAACTGCTGGTGTGAATTCTGCCTGACAAACACTCCCTGGCACTTCCATCACTCTCTCCGAGTCCCTGGTCACTGCACAGGGAGGGACAGCTCAGTGCCACTCACACAGTTTTTTGGGAATGGAGCCCATCCTTCAGGTTCCCAGGAGTGTTCCCTGCCAAAGGACCCTCAGCCATCCTGCACGACAGCAGGTCTTGTTTTTCAGCTGCAGGGCTCATTTCAACCCTAGTGCTACATACAATTCCTGTGTGGGTTCCTCCTGAGTTTCAGAACCATTTTGACCCTTTACTGCACAATTTTCCTATTAGAACATCCAAGTATTTAACTTGTGAATGGGGGAGGAGGAGGGCCCAGTCCCAGTCAGCAAACAAATGCAGCAAATAAATGCAAACAAATAATCCACAGCCCAGGACTGGTGTAAGGGAGAAGGCATGAAGAGACTGGAGGGAACCAGAACTGAATATGAGAATGTTAACACTGCAAGGACAAGCAGCAAGGAAAGAGGGAAGTAGGAGTTCTCACATCCATCAGTAAGGGGAGACGAGTGACTCTCTGCATGGGGAGGATGAGGAAGGAGATCATGGGCAAATTCCGGCAATCCTCATGGGCTTCGATCCGGGACAACACCTCCTTAAACGCTGGATTTGTGGCTCTGGGGAGAAGGAGCATGAAAGAATTCAGTGGTACGTTTTACCAAAGGATTGTGCAAGTTGCTACATTTTAAATAAACCATTATTTTATAAAAAGGAAGTGTGATTTGCAGGAGTCCGACCACCCCAGCCTTCAGTTTTATTCCCTCAGATGCCCCAGCACTGACATTAAACCTCAGGAGCTGCCAGCCCCGAGTGTGGGGGCAGACCCAGGTGTGCCACACAGGGCCACTGTCACACTGTGTGACACTGAGCTGATGGAGGAAGGGCACCTCTGGCAGGAGGGGGCTGCGCAGCTCCCAGAGAGGTGCCAGTCCCCTCAGAGGAAGGGGCCCCCCAGGGACAGCCGGCCTGGCTGGGAGGAGCAGGTTCAGCCCAGCTGCAGAGCCCAGCCCCGCGGGGACGCTGTGCCTGCTCACAGCAGCCTCTGCAGGGTGCGCTGCTGGTACACCTCGTTGGTGCAGTACTTCACGTAGGGGTCGAAGGTGGAGCCCGCGTGCCTCCCCACGATGTCGCTGATGTCATCGATGAAAATGTTGTTCTGGTGCCTTGCCTCGAGCTCTTCAAAGAACCTGGGGGGTTAAAATCAATTGCTCACCTTTGCATGCAGATAGCTTCTTTCTCTCTCAGCATTCACCTGACACAGCCGGTGGCAGCAGGACGGGTCTGTGACAGGCTGAGGCCATCCCTGCTCTGGCAGGGCAGTGTTGGCAGGACACAGCCCAGGGCTGCTGCTGTCCCCTGGCAGCTCAGCAGCAGCCCTGGCAGAGGCACTTCCCACTCTCCCACTGCCACAGCCAAATGGCATCACTGAGCTGGTCAGACCAGAATTTCCAGAAATGGGGTTGGAAAAGAAATGAAACTACTTCATACACACATTAACACATTTCCTCTTGCAATTAAAGGCAGCACAACAGCAGAAGTGCTCGATGGAATACAGGTATGTGTGGCTGTTGAGCCAAGGACTAAAGCCACGTGGCAGTGTGGCAGGACACGGTGCTCCACCCCCTGCAATCCTCCACTGGAACCAAACCCGGACTGGAAGCACTGAAAACAGGCACAGAACCCAAAATCCTGAGCTGGCTCTTCCCCTAACCATGCCTGTTCAGACAACTTCCCTGTTGTCTGTGCTCTGTCCCACATGTGAGTCTCTTTGGCCACTGGAAGCCTCCCACTGCTTTGTGCACTCCCAACGTTCCCAAAGCACAAGCCTCAGTTTCCATGATGCTCCCTGGAAATCCCCCCTGTCTGGGGTGGAGCAGCTCCCAGATCAGCTCTTCCTGTCACTCCCCACATGAAAAGCTGTTCTGGCTGCAGCCTTTGTACATCAGCATCCACTGCAAGGGTCCTCAGCTCCCTGGAGTCAACAAGTTTATAAAACAATTCTCATACAGCACAGACAACATTAAGGAAATACTTAGAACACATGAGCTCACATTAAGCTCCAATATTTTGAAATCTGCTTTATTTCATTTCAGCCCTTTATTCAACTTTTTCATCACTAACAGCGGCTCTTAAAATCTGCCACCTTTTTACAAGTGATGCTCTCCAGAGTTTGCTTTATGAACACACCTGTGAGAGGAGCAGAACAGGGGGAACAGCAGCTGATCATCCACGTGTGCAGCAACAGGGCTTAACTAAATCAAGGCACTCTCCAGGTGTGCTTAGAAGCAGCTGCTGCACTGAGTGGCTGCCAGGCTCTCACTGGGTCAGCCAGAGCCACGACAACCACGTGGATTTTGGTCTGGCTTTGGATTTTGTTTTTGTCAAGTTCTGACACAGTAAGAACAGGGCTCTGCCTGCAGAGATTTGAGCAGAATTTGTTACAGCCCTGTCACTGCTGCAGGCAGAGTCCTCCAGCACCCTCCTGTCCCCCACGCAGCCTCTTCCAAGGCACAACACATTGAGAGTTGTCACAGACTTGTCCTGTGCTGTGCATTTGGGGTTTAGTGCCAGGACCAGCCCCAAGGGGCACATAAATAATAAAATTACATAAAAAAGAGCCTGTAAGTATGGAGTCTGCAGTGTCTCAGGAGCCACAGCAGAGCCCCATCCCACACTGGGATTTGTTTCTCTCTGCTCAGACATGTTTATGGCTGGGAGAACCTCCCACTGCTGCCAATTCACTCTGCTCAGGAAATGAGGAAATCCAACATTTCCTGCTGTGTTATGGCACACTGACAAGGTGTTGGACCCTGCTGGGCCACAACTTCCACCTTTAGAATTTATCTGGTGCTTCATCAGTGGCACCATCAGAGACAGTCACTGTAAGAACAGTAAAGATCTGGGAGAGCAGAAGACAAAAGAAAGAGAAGAAAAAGGGGAAAAGAAGGACAAAGAGGAGCAGTATATCAAAGTCCCATCTCCCAGTGTGTCCCATAAGGAAATCCTGCATCAAAGTTTGAATCAAAAGTTGCAGTTTTCCGTATCTAATCTCCTAATTATTAGATACAATCAGTGAACAGACACATCATACTTTCACTTACAATTTTAGGACAGATTCTACCATAAAGCTCAGGACTGAGGGATGGAATGATTCCTTTCAATTTAACCAACAAGGAATTTGCTGTGATGTGTGCAGCTATTTTTGCTGAATGTCAGAAGGATTTACTTCAAACATCTCTTTGTTAAATCCAGGACTTTCCTGGTTAAAGTCAAACAGCATCATAGGACATAATTTAATTTCCCTCATCTTGCCCTTACATTGTTTAAAAGAACCATCCACTCTGCAACACCCCTGAAGGCCAAGGGCCAAATTCAGAAATGCAGGTTTAGCTCCAGGGTGCTGCTGACACCACCCAGGGACAGAAACCACTGGAGTGGCAGCAAGCAGAATTCAGCTTCTTCCCCCTGGAGATAGGGGCACTGGAGTAACAACTGCCACCTTGAGATAACTTCAGCTAGAAGTAACAGAGATGTCTGATCAACCTCTCCAAATCTGAACCTTCTCATCAGGAACAGAATCTGAACATCTGCAACATTATTGTTATTTAGGGAAGGGGAGGGGGATTTAAAATAGTAAAAATGGGGCAAATAGTCTTATTTCCATAGAATTTTTATGCTGAATCAAAATCAGTTTTTACAAAAAAAAAATTAAAGGCTGGAGAGAGAGTGATTGCAGTGAAATCAGTTTGTTTGTTGAGTTCCCACAGTCTCAATAATGGAAACCAACACACAGCTTCACACACAAATAGAACACCTGACCCTGCAAACTCAGCCCATAAAACACCTTTGCTGAGCAGCATCTGGGAGCAGCTACGGGGCCCAGCCAGGAGAGGCTGACCCTGCAGCCTGCTTGGTCCCTCTGAAACCAGCTCTGGGCCAGCCCACGCCCCAGGGCCTGTCCCACTGGGCAGCCACTGCCTCTCCAGCCATTTACAGGGCTCTGGCAGAAATGCAGGGCAGGGGAAGGCCCCAGCAGCCCTGCCAAGACACCCTGTCCCAGAGAGATTCCCGAGACAGCAGGAAGGTGCCCACAGCACCTGGCCAGAGGTGGGACCTGCACGACAGCAAATGTCCACTCAGCCAACAAATGCACCCAGAGACCTTGGGACAAGGAACAGGAATGTCTGTGCTGAGTCACAAACCCATCACAACCAGAGTGCTCATACCCTGTCATTCTGGGACTAAGACAGAGCTCAAAACCAGGCAGAATCTGTTAAAATGGTTTTGTTGGGATCCTTTTCTGCTAATGCTGCTCTGGTATCACAAAAGCATTTGCCCTTTGCTGGCCTAATGGCAGAGAAAGCACAAATGCTAAAGCTTTCCTTTCTCCTATAAACATGGAGATTTGACCCCGCAGACCAACTGCTCCTGAAGGCACTTCCTAATTTCCCTGAGACTCCTCTTTCCCCAGAGAGGCTCCTGGGGAGCTGTGCCCTCACGTCTGACCCTGGCACTGATTTCTCAGACTGCATTCCTGACTCACCCCTGGCATCCCCCCCAGCCCAGGGCTGGACCGGTGGGAGTTTGGCTCCAGCACTCCTGAGCTGCACATCACAGGGGCCAGTGAAGTCCAGCTCCCTGAAGCCACCTGCCAGGAGCTTTCCACACACACACAGAGCCTGTGCTGCACAGATTCTTCATCTCCACTCCCCTGTCAGAGACACTCCAGGGAGCTCCCAACAGCAGACACAGGCTCTGCTCTCTGCATTCTGCCTCCAACAAAGGCAGCTTTGTTCCCCCAGGAACGGCCCTGTCAGGCACTGCAGGCCTGTCCTGGTGTTACTGGAGAGTTTCCATTAAACACGTTCCAAATCAAAGTTCCTAGACAGAGGCTTTAAGGTTTTTATAAAGTACTTTTATCAGCTCAGGTTCTCCAGCTCACCAAACTTTTGTCCAAGCAACCAAAACCACTGGTAACTAAACTCATACTCAGGTTTTGTACTAAGCAAAGGCTGCTTAAAATACAGCAGAATGGAACAGGTGCTCTATTTTATAACAAAAGGGTGGATTTTGCTACTTTGAAACACCTTGAAAATGGAAAGCAACAGTGTGGAGATACCCAACTGGTATCTGTTTTAAAATCGCTTCCATTATTTACACAAATGATGTTGCTCAAAGCCAGCACAAAGTTTTGCTTTAGTTTAACAAGATTGCAAAACTTGGGAAAGAAATTATGTTTTCATTTAAGTTTAAAAAGGAGTTATGACTTCTGATTTTACCTGAAGTCATAAAAAATGAAGTTCTTAAACCATGAGACTTCACAGACAAGAAAGAATAAGATTATAATTCTAGGCTAGTGTGGTATTTTTCCATTCTTTTTTTCCTCTCCCTCCCACTTCCTTTGAAGACTATTAATCAAAAGGATGTAAGAGTTCCCCTAAGAGTACTGCTCTCCCCACCCCCATTGTCCTTTACTCTTACACCTCACACTTTGTGTCAGGAGTACCTGTAAAAGGAACTTCTTGAAAATAAAGACTCTGATAAGCTGCACTCCCTGACACCAGTGCTGTCAGGCTGGGGTGGCTCTGGGGCCACACAACCCCCAACCTCTGGCAAAAGACCTCAACTGCAAGAGACAAAGGAAGGGGAATGGGAGGGAGAAAGGAAGGGTCCCCAGCCAAACCCAAACGTTCTCCTGCTCTGTAGCTCCTGAACTGGGTTTGCACTTCACACAGCACATCAGCCTCCAAAAAACAGGATCTTGTTGCTGCACAAACTTCAGAAGACAAAAGCCTAACTGCTGTACAACAGATGTCAAATTCCACAGACTTCATGGTGTCTCAGAGAAAAAAGCCAAGAAATGACTTTAGCATGACTGGGAACATGGAACTTCACAAGGTAAATGAGGGTTTAATGCTAAAGAATTCACAACTTTGCAACTTCTACAAAAGGGACAAAAGAAGGGGGAACAAAATAAAAAACCATTCAGAATCCTTGTTCAGCCTTCAGCCCCCCTTCTGAAAGGAGGTCAATGTTTTTCTGTAAAGAGATCCATGTAAAACTGCAGAGTAACAGCTGAGACCACTCAGTACCTTCACTAGGCCACGAGCATCCTTCAGCCACTGTGCTCACTTCAGACTGGAAATCAGGGACAAGAAAAGCAACACAGACGTTTTGATGCTTTGGTTATGTGGAACACATAATCCACCTGCTGCTGGGAACACAGAACAAACTGCAAGGAAGCAAAGCCACTTCCAGCATATTTTGAAAGAGAGTGTGAAGTACTCTGAGAGCACATACATATGCATGTCCTGGATTAAATAACACTGGCAGTAATTACCAGTCAGGAACAAGACTTTTGTGCATTTGTATCATGTAAGATCTGCCATCTCCTCCTCTTTAGGCACTCTCTGTAGGGTGTCTGTTTCCCCTTCTGGCTGCACACCGAAGGAATGTGCCCAAGGGCAGCAGCAGAGCCAGGCCCCGGTGTCCACCCAGGGGGGACAGTCCCAGAGCACAGCGGGGCCTCAGGACAGCACCCTCTGTGTCACCTGGCACGAGCCAGCTCTCCAGGGCAAGCACGAAACTCCAGCTCAAGTTCAACAGCTCAACAAGGCAGACAAAGCTTTATCTGATGCACTGTCAGGACCAGGTCTGAACGCCTGATCAGCATTAGCTCAGAACTGTTCAGATCTGAAGGATGCTGATTTCCACCATGATTCACTCCGTGCTTTCCTTCCCTCCCCATTTTCAGGCACACATTTTCAGTGCATCTCTCTGCCACTGGTACTTTCCATCTTCAAACCAGCAGGAGTTTTGGAAGAAATGGTCACCACTGAAATGGTTAACTCAGCTTCCAAAAAGAAACCTGCTGTTAAGTCTAAGGATGTACAGTTCTGTTAAATACAGAAATGCCATGCTTACTTTTTGCTTGCTTCATAAACATCCGTGATGTTGGAGAAGAGGTGGTGGCTCTCTGTTTTGGTCATTGTGAGGCTCAGTTCCCTGGAATTTTTAAACATCCGGATCAGAATCTCCAGGCTCAGCAAATAGGAGTGCTCAGAAGATATCACCTCAAATATTGCCTGCAAAGTGGAGGGGGAAAAGAAGAGACTTACTAGGGACAGGGCTTTTTTCCTTAAAAACAAAAATAAAATGTTGAGCAGGGATGCAAAGCAAAATTTTGAATGTAAGCTAGAGATTATGACTTAAATATTCATCTCTATAATAGTTGCATCATTAATTAGAAGTAAGCCATTTAATACTAGAAAAAAAAGTCTTTTTAAAGAAATCTATATTCAGAGTTTTCAGTGCAAGTGCAAACCAGGAGTTTGAAGACAATTCAACACCAGGAGTGACCCCAAGAGCACAGGAGTGGGGCTGGAGGCACGAGGCTGAGGTCCCTGGTGGAGCTCTTCCCAGACTGGGAACAGTCACCAGCACAGGCAGGAATGGGGCAGACACTTTGCTTCTGATGTGCAAGGAAGGGAGAGGGAACCATCTCACCACGACCCAAACACGCTCTGGAGAACAAAAACCAGAGAAGGGTGCCTGACACACACCCAGGGGCTGGGGGCAGCTCCCTGGTGCTGCTGGGTGCTCCTGGGTGGCACCTGAAGCCACCCTGGGGTTCACCTGCACGAGACCAGGGTCAGCAGACGTGTGAACCCCAAGGACAGTAACACGCTCAGGGGCCACCCTGCAGTTGGCACACACATACACAGGTACTTCAGGCTGGCAAGGAAAGAGCTACCGAAAATAATTTTAGTTCAAATCAGGCTGTGACACATTTTCTTTAGCCAAAATATGCACAGAGATCCATCTCACTAACAGATTCTGAAAGGTGGGATGTGTATGAGGACAGGACATGGACATTAATCAAGGCAGAAGAGAAACAAATATATTTTTCTGCAGTGACAATGTATATAATGTAACTATGAAATAATCTAATAGGCTCTAAAAAGCAATTTAAAGAACAGATAAAGAATAAATGATAAAAGGCAGTTTAAAAGAAATACAGCAAAAGCATGAATTGGTAATATAACTACAGCTTAAAAATATTTATTTAGGCTCCTACTGAAAGAATTGGCCTCTAAAATTCAAATACAAAAACCACAGGCATGAAAACATTTTTGGTAACATTAAAGACTTTACACTTAAAAGGTATCCAAAGAACTTGCTCTTTTTGAAAGGATGCAAGTATGGCTCCAGGAAGCACAGACTAAAGGCTCCTAAGGGATGTCACTGAAATACATGCCTCGTCTCAAAAGCTCCCCAGCAGGAGGAGGCTGAGGCATGTCCCGAAGAGGAATGAAGATGCTGGGACAGACTCCCAGGGCAGGTAAAGCCGCAGGGTTGGTAGCAAAGCCCCGCGTGTCCTGTGGAGGGCCGTACCTCGGGAGGAGCTGCAGGGACACAGCTGCCTCGGCACGGCTGGCTCTGCGACCTCACTCCCTCTGACAGAGCCCCCGCGCTGAGGAAGGACAGCAGGGGAACAGGAGCCAAGGAGCAAAGGGGAAGGAAAGGGGATGAAGAGGAGCCAAGGAGCAAAGGGAAAAGGAAAGGGGATGAAGAGGAGCCAAGGAGCAAAGGGGAAGGAGAGGGAGAACAGACAAGCACCCCGGAGCTGCTGCTGCCAGCAGGGAGGGCCTGCCCTGCTGCAGGCTCAGGGACCAGCTGGGCTCCAGCAGGCACACGGTGCTCACGTGCCCAGCACTGCTCTCAGGGCACAGAGCCCCTTCCAGCCCTGTACCCTCAGGTACAGCCCAGGGGCTCTGTAAAAGCTGCTCTTTGCTCCTCACTGCTATAAAAACTCCTGTGCCACGTGCCCCCTCTGTGAGCTGGAGGTCAGTGTCACCCCTTCCCCGGGCCAGCAGCGACCCTGGTGCTGCCAGGCTGGAGCTGGTGCAGGGAGCACCCCGGGAGCCCCTGGCATGGACACAGGCACCTCAGCACAGACTGGGCTCATTTTTTCTCCCTGGGGAGAGAGGACACTTCACGGGAGGGCAGGCAGCCAAGCAATGAACTCCTATCAACGTGTCCTTATCAACAACCAGAGCAGTGACCCAGGCAGCCCTGAGCAGCCAGCCCCAAAGCACAGAGTACCTCCTGTCTTTTCCTTTCCTCCTGGCTGATCGCTTCTGACAGTCCATTCTTCTTCACCTAAAAAACAAATCAGCAGGTATTTTTAATACCTTTTGTGGGAAAATGTGATTAAAAAGAGATACAGGACTATCAAAACCTAGAAAGCAAAGCACCAAGGAGGGCCTGGCTCTACAGGAGTTCTAAACACAGGAGCCAGGTCAGGAGGGACACCAGGGCAAGGGAAGGGAAAGGGACACAGCACCACACACGGGGAAGGCCCTGTTCTCTTCGTGCAGCAGAGGCACAGACACAAGACCTCACACCCATTTCTGTCAGTCTTCTCCAAAAGCTCCTAACACACTATCACCAACAGCCTTCTCTTCCTGCTCCAGCTGTTCCCTGGAATTTTAAAGGATATATTATTCCTCATTTAATTCCTGCACACCAGGCCCTGCAGTGCTGGGCAGCAGCAATGAGGAGGTGCCACAGGCTGGCCTGCACACTGCAGTACAGACTCACAGGTAAATGCCTGTGGAGGTCACATCAACATTCCAGTGTGGGAGCCACGGGCCTTGGGAACACAAGTCCCAGATTCCCACAGCACCACAAGCAGACACTTCTGGATGCTGAGCAAGAACTAATTAGATGTCTTTCTATTAAACAATTAAAGTACATTTTCATCAGCAGCCTGAAAGCTTCAGAGCATTCCCAAGGAAGTGCAATGGCACTGAAAGGTGCAATGTCACTTTTTTCTGGATGCAGGGGAAGAGTTTTCTAAAAACACGCCAACACAGGAAATACCTGTGAACACATCCCCCAGATTTCAGTGCTCCCTGTTCACACAGGCACTGCCAGTGTCCAGGGAGGTCCACGGGGCACCTGCTGAATTCATGCCCCAACTGCAGCTGTGCTCCGTGGTCACTGCTGTCACACATGGGTGTGTCCCACAAAGCACACATCAATTCATGGCACATAAACTCACGGGCCAAGGGCCCAGCCTTACACTCCCATCAACAGCAACCCTTCCAAAAGACAGAGGCCCAGATATGGAGACTACTTTGGCCATTTCTGCCAAAGAAAATTCAATACCTAATTTTGACACGTCCAAAGCGTTTAAGCTGAAAAAATCTAAGAATGTCACATGTGTGATACTAACCAAACAAAAACTTCATTTAAGCTAAGAACATGACCAGAAGGACTGGAAGAGGCCCAGAGTCACTGCTACTAACACTGCCATCACACTGGACTGGCTTTTCCCCAGCAGTGACTGACTCAACCATGGAATTGAGAAGCAAAGGATGGAAGGAGGACAGGTGAACTCTGGTCAGGGACAAAACGTTCCTTCAAAACAAGGAGGTGCTGAAGTGGGGGAACTCACCAGAAATCTACTAAGTGGCTGCACCATACCCAAAGTGACCACAAGCCCTTTGATACAGGGACAGAAAGGGGAGCCAGTGCAGACATCAGCCCTGAAGGCCCCAGACAGTCACAGCAGGGCTGGTGCCACGGAGGGGAGGCAGCCCTGCACAGTGACCCTGTGAGGGGCCCTGGAAGGAGGCAGCCCTGGACAGTGACCCTGTGAGGGGCCCTGGAAGGAGGCAGCCCTGGACAGTGACCCTGACACAGCAGCTGATTTTTACATGAATGAGAAACCAGTCACAACCAAGGTCAACGCATGTGAATACGCTTCAGGAAGACAAAACCACCTTTTTTTATTACTGTTCTCATAAAGAATTTGACAGCTCCATACCTGAAGGGCACGACCCTCAACCACAGCGTGGTCGGAGCTGCAGCAGCTGCCAGGGACACCTCCTGCAGAGAGAGGGGATCCCTCTGCACCCACCCTCGCCTTCCCAGCACAGGCACTGCTCATAAACACCCCAGACATTTTCCTCCTCCCTTCCTAGCATCTGCTGAAAGCCAGGACTGACATTTTCCAGCTGACTTCCTGCGACAAATCCAGACTCACTTTTTAACTTTTTAATACACATTGACAGCATGTAATTTCTCCAGAGTTATAAACACAGCCATTATGAGTCTCAGATTCCCAGATTTTGTTTTCTCCATGCACCACCTTTTCCCATACACTCCCCACTTCCAATCTTGTAAATCAAAGACAGACAGTCAGGAGACTGCTGTGTGAGGAGCAGTAAAGAACAATTTGGTTTCTGGAAGCGAAGCACTGCACAGAACAGTTCTCCTCCTGAGATGGTCTTCATGCTATTTTTGTCTCAAAGCAAATTAGTGTTTTGAAATTATCATTATTATTACTAAATAGCATTCCTTCCAAAATACCTCAGCTGTTGAACTGTAGTTTGCCCAGAAGGAAAAAAACCAATTTGACTTCATTATAAACAGGTTTTTTTTTGCAACATGAAGCAAATTAACTATATTTTAAGTATTTGATTGTTGGAAAAAGAAAATTAAAACACATCTTTTCAAAACCACATTGTCTTCCCTTCTTTATACTGAATCAGAGAGATTCATCTTTCAGTACTTTAAACTGCAAAAGGTCATCAGCATCTGTAAGACAGCCCTGCTAATCAGACCATCTAACCAGCCTTTGGGGATCTCCCTGAGGCTTAATCCCTCATTTATTGGAATATACAGAGCTGATGGTCAAATACTCCAGGTGATCTTGTCATGGCATAATCTCTCTAATGCCAGAGATGAGCATCTACAACATTCTACAAGTTACAACAACCCCAAACCCTTCACTTTAGGGATTTCCCTCTAGAAGCCACAGAAGTGATCAAAGAATAACCACGTGAACACAGGATTTTTATGGTTCCTTCAGTCCCAAAATCACAGGAACAAGAGCGAGCTGTGGCAGTACCAGCTGCTAGCAGCAATGTGTCAGGCTACTAGCAGGGAAGGCAGTGAGACTGCAGCCCTGATGAGAGCAGCTGAACTGACTTTGTTTAACCATGCTGCTCTGCCAAAGCCCTGCAGACACTCCCCAGCCCGTGCAGGGGACAGCACAGCCCCGCTCTCCACTTCCCAAAATGCTTTCCATGAAACATCTGCACCCGAGTCAGCTTTAGAGCTGGTGTGCAGTGATTTAGAACAATTCAGCAGCAACCTGTCTGTAACTAACTGAAGCCTTTCTCTAGTATAATTCACCCTTTTAGTGAACTCACACAACCCTTTCTTTAATGAATCTGTGAAGTTGTGTCTTTGCCAAATACAGGACTCTAAAATGAACTTGGTTTCATTGTTTTTCATGTGAAACAAAGACCAGTAACTGACTGGGACCTCCATGTCGTTCTTATGAGATGAAAAAGATGATGACAAATTTCAGCCAAGAACTCCAGCAGCGAGTAAGAGAAGACTTTGCTTCAACCCACCCTGAGGTCCTGTCTGGCCATACAAGGATCACAACTCACCACAGAGAGCTGGCTCCACGTTGACCTCAGGGGCCTATAGTGGAAAACAACCTTGTCATCCAACTTCTGCTCTTGGGGCTCAGACTCTTCATCAGAATCTATGTCCAGGGCTTTTTCCTTATAGTTCTGATATAATACAGCATTTTCTGTCAAATAACAACAGTATGTCAGTCATTGCTAGAAAGTTAGTTTAGCTGCTCTCATAAAAATTTAAAATAAGATTTAAACAATGAAAGAAACCAAAGTGTCACTGTGCTGCTCACACTCCATGAGACAAAGATAGTAACTGATTTGGGCTGGACAATGGTGCAGTACAGTGACAATGGATCACTGTACCCAGAGATCCTCCCAGACCGAATTAAAGAACAGCTGTGGCCTTTGTCAAGAAAAAAAATAGCAAACAATTTTTTCTCCCTTGGTTTGCTGTACCCAGTTCTGTAATTAACCAGCAATTAGAAAATAGGATTGTGGGTCAGTGGAGAAGTCACTGATCTGCAGCTCTCACTATTTTCATGTCCAGGAAAAGCACACTGCCCACGCCAACCCTCCTTCTGTCAACTCTAAATACACACAATGTGTGTGTCTTCACATTTCACTGTTCCCCAGTTGCAGAGATCTGAGGTCAGAACTATTCCAAACAGAAAGTTAAAAGCCTGAGTGAGCACGAGACCTATGAACCTTAAGACCAAACCCACTCATGGAGTATTTGAGTTGTGCCACCATTGATTCAGTACTATCAGTGGCAAAGGAACACAGGCGTGGAGCACTCCTGCTGTTTCCCAACCTCCCTGGCAACAGCAGTGAGCAAGGACAGAAACTCAACACCACAAAAACCCACAGACAAATTAAGCCATTAAGCAGGCAGGCTCTGAAAGGTACTTTTAGATGGGCCAGGCTTTGGATAGCATCCAATCTTCCCCTACAAGAGAAAGGGGAACTGAAGTGGAACTTTGGCTGCTCCAGGCAGGGCCCCAACTCCTGCAGTCCCACACCTGGCTGGGTGGGTCTGTCCCACCTGCTCAGACCTACAGCCCTGCCCCAGTGCTAGACCAGGTGTGGCCTTCAGAGTTTATCCACTTTTAACAGAGGAAACTGGTACAGCAACTGAATTGTGGGAGGCATTACAGAGAAAGTTATTAGCTGGGATCTTTCAAGACAGAAGGGAGCCATTGGAAGAGAATCTAAAAAACATCATCAGGAGATTGTGTGAGAAGAGAAAAATAAAGAGTAGGAAAGGGGATGATGCAAAGAGAACACAGTGGGAAGCTTTGAAAACAGAAACAAGAGGAAGGTAACACAGCAGCTGAGATGACCTCTAGGAGGCATTAAGCAGAGAAAAGCAAAGAGAGTAGCAGTTATTTTAACAGAACTTCTGTGGACTCATCATAGATGTTTTCTTGTTGAAATATTGGGAAAAGCAGCAAACTTGGCAAAACCCAGAATTAACGAGTAACACAAAAATACAGCTCCACAGACAGTGTTTTTCTGACACTTAAATTTGAAGCCTAGGTGGCAAGAAAAGGAAATGCTTACAGAGTCCAAGGGTTTAGCCCAGCACCCTCAGCTGATGAGAAGGCAGAAACAGCTGTGTGAACCCCCAGCCCAGAGTAAGGACCTGGGTGAGTGCTGCAGGGGTGGCCCCAAACCCATAACAGATCAAATGTCCTGCACCTGGGCAGAGTCCCAGGAACAGGCAGGAAGGCAGACCCACATGGAGGAGCCCACCATGGCACTGCACAGAACTGCCAGGCCTGAGGCAGACACAGCCAAGAGCTCACGTGTTGGGAGGGACAGGAGCTTGAGTGGAAAAGAAGCCCCTGACACACCTTTTTAGTGTTTAAAATAGCCCTGAGGTATGTCTAGTGCCAAAATTACAGTCCTGCATCTCAGTCATATTACTGAAAAACAAGGTACTGAGTCTGACTCCATACAAAGGAAGTGTGCAAAACGATCCTGAGGTTCATTTCCCTTGGGAGTCATTAGCAAGTCTGGACAGAACAGGGCTCACCTTCCCCATCAAATGTCCCTTGTCCTTTCAGCATCTTCTGCAGATAATTTTAACAGAAAAGAGAGATATGTTAGAAGGAGGAGAATGCAAAATTATCACAGTAACAAGAATGTCTTGTTTTATTCAAGACTTGGGCACCAAATCAATAGGCCCTAATCTGTAAACTTCAGATGTTGGTAAAGAATCCAGTAAAAACAACTGTGTCACCAGAGAAAGTGAAAAGCTACCCTCGTTCCATTTCTCTCATGCCTTGCTTAGATGTATTTCCCCTGTGTTTCAAAACCACACTACACTGCCTTGAGAGGGGTTCTGTGAACTTGCAACTCATCCCTCTGTCCCAGGGCTTTGCGCCTCCCGCACCACTGAGAGGCTGCCCTTCCACCCTCTGCAAACAAAACCACCCGGAGCACTTTGTACAGGAGCCCTCTGAGAGCACAACAAACCCGAAATGAAACAGCTGCTCTGTAGGACACGTCCCAGGGCCCAGGGGTCTGTTTAATAAAACACCACTTGCAGAGAACTCTGCAAGGACAGGACAGTGTCATGTCCTCCTATCTTAAACATAACTGGCTGGTTTAAGTCTACTACCAAACCAAACCACACTCTGCAGCTGTTCACAATTTCACCAATTTCTATTTCACCGCTTGCAGTGTTTCCACAGAAGCATCCACTACCATAATTTCAAATTGGCTGAAAACTGCCATAAAGCTGGTAATTACATTAAAAGCGACAGCATCAGCTCTTGGCCTGGTGTACTTTATTACACAGAAATCGATGAATACATTTCATACAGTAACAAGTTATATTTAAAATAAGGAAATACAATATTACACTAGGATAAGTAAAAGAACACTATCAGTATGACTTTATAATTTAATACATTAACATTCAGTGTAAGTCTACTACCGGTTTCTAAGGGATTATAAACAAGATTTAAAAACAGGCATGCTGCTTTTACTTTCAGGCATTAAAATTAGGATACTTGAAGTGATTTCTATCAATTTAAAAATCATGCAGCGATTTTAAAAAATACTTCAATGTCTCAGAAAAGTGAGGGAGGAAGGTCATTTTTCTGTCTCTATTCTAGCATGCATTAAGACATGCACTTTATTAAGACAACGTCCCTTTTTTTTTTCGTGTTTACTGCTTTCTGGGACACAGGTTTTAAGCCCGTGGTTCGGTTGTGAAAGCTGGAGAATCCAGCAGGAAAGGCAAGCAGGAGGCAGCCAGCAAAGGCTCTCAACCTCCTGGATTTCAACAGAGCCCGCCATCTCCAACACCTCACTTGGAAAACAGCACTTTTAAAACTCACAGTAACTATGAGAAGCTTTGTGTTAGCAAAAAAAAACCAAACTGAAACCTCCCAGCATTTATGGAAAATGCAGAATCAGCAGGCCACGCTCCCACGGAGCCTACACCTTCACCCATCAGCACAGCTTACCTTTATCCTCCCCAGGCTCGAGAACTTCTCTTTATCTTCAACCACCGCTTTCAGGACGGGCTGGGACATTCTGTTTTTCTTCTTGCAGTTGGCGGAGCCGTCCAGGTCCACGCCGCTCACCACGGCCCGGCGGTAGGACGTGGAGCGCAGCCCGCGCCGCAGCGCGCCCGGGCCGCCCTCGGGCTCGTCCTCGGGGTCGCTGCCCAGGGGCAGCGGGGGGGTCTCCCCCAGGCTGCGCACCTTGAGGCCCCGCTCGTGGCTCTCGGCCAGGCTGCGCGGGATCAGCTGCTGCGAGCCCAGCCTGCGCGCCGCGGGGC
>VZSE01015567.1:235277-287096 GCA_013398275.1 Promerops cafer
CCCGGGCCGGGCTGGCCCCGGTCCCGCCCCTGCCCGTGCAGGTAGCGGCGCCGCGGCGGGTCCCGGCGGGGTGAGCGGGGTGAGTCCTCGGCAGGAGCCGGGGCGCCTCACGGCGGGCTTGGGTGAGGAGAGCCGCGGGCAGGACGGGCGGGGCTTCCCGGCCCCGCGGTTCCCAGCAGCGACAGCCCCGGGCTTCCCGCGGCGGGCGCCCGCAGGTGTCCTGCTGGGGCAGGTGTTCCATCGTGCGCTGCCGTGTGCCATCCCCCGTGCCTCAGCTGTGCGGTGGTGACACCCCCGGGGCCCCCGGCTGTGCCCCTACACCTGGCCGGCTGGGGCTGCCTTACTGCTGCCAGAGCGCTGGGAGGAAGCCGGGAAAGGAACAGCTTCGTGGTAAAAAAATGGGACGTCGGCAGTGTATCTGCTGGGAATTCTGACAAACTACATCACTCTGAAAAACCCGCGTCTGTAAAAATGGTGAAACTTGGCTGTGACTTTGGGACAACATATAGCTTAAACATACATCAAAGGAGAACAGAGTAGATTTTAAAAAGCAAAACAAAATATATGCTCGTTTCTGTGCCAGGGCACGAGCTCTGCCCACTCCAGCAGCCCAGCCAAGGGTCCCTGCACTCCCAGGAGGGGAGAGCTTCAGCACAGAGTCCTGAAATAAAGTGACACAGGCGTTTTTCTGCTCTGTTACATTCAGTAATAATTACAACGTGCCCTTATTTTGCTATCTGGTCCTCTACAGTTAAAATCTGCCTCTGCTTCCACTAGAAAAAAATAAGGATCCCTATGTTTTAAAGCCAGCTTGTCACAGCAAAGGGAGCATTTACACGAGAAATTAGCTCCACTATTAAATGCCACATTGGCTAGGAATGTAAAATACAATACAGAATGCTTCCCTAATACTGAATCGTGAAGCTGAATTGTTTGTCTGGTTCCCCTCAGATGCACGAAAGGCAAAATCTAGGTGTGATTCTGATCCCGTGTAATTGATGCCTCCCATCGGGATTGCAGAGCAGAAGTAGCTGGAATGTTTGGAGATGCTGGAGGCCAGGCCCTGCCCGCACTGCAGAGCTCTGCCGTGCAGAGGGTGCTCAACAAAACAACTTGCTTACTTACAGATGGGCACTCACTTAGGCTCCTGGCTGAACTTGAAGGGAGAAGGGACAGAAAAAAGATTGTTAGATTTGTAATTGTCCTCTCCATACTTGCAAGACTTGGATATTCCAGATTTCATATATCACTGAATCACAAAAAAAAATCGGAGTAGATTGAAAGTGCTTTCTTATCTTCTTAAATATATGAAAATTTAATTTATACTGAGTCTGTTTAACAATCAGAAAAAAAAATATAGAGGGAAATGTAGAGACCAGACAACCCTGTGTACATGCACTTAAACTTCAGATGTATTATTAATTCTTCTGCCAGGAGAACTCAGTAAAACAAAAAATCTTGCTAAGAATCAAATTAAGCAACACACAAAGAAATTAAAATGAACAAATGTGTATGTCCACAAATAAGACAGGACTGTAAATTGCCACTTCAGCTTCAAACAGACAGAGCTGGAGGAAGAAGCCACAGGCAAAACCTAGGATGCTGATTTAGTTGTCACTTGGGATTTCCCAATGGATTATTTCTAAAATTATCTCTCAACTTTCCACATGAAATTGCCAAGGAATTGGATATAGTTGCAGCATATTACTTAACTCATAAATCCTAATTATTAATGACCGAGGTAATCAGCTTTTACAAGATTATTCTCTTGCACATACTTATTCACTGTGCTGCAATTACAGGAGTAATTTTGATTCTTGAACAGCCACCTCAGCGTTCCATTTCATGCACAGAAAAAGAGAAATAAAACCTTACAATAAAGTTGCCATCATAAGAAAAGTAAAATCAACTCTGTAATTTAAGAGAAGGAATGTAAACGTGGTGTTTAAGCCTTCCTGCAAAGCCAGGTCACTGTGAAATCAGTGAGGCTGTTGTGTAGCAGTGCCCAAACCTGAGCTGCTCAGAGCCCAGGCAGGGCAGTGTGTCCTTCCCTGGGGCCAGGTCCCTGCCCAGTGTGGAGCCTGGAATGCTGCACTCCTGGGATGGGGGGCCCAGAACCTGCAGGGAAGCCTTCCACCCATCTTCACAGCACTCCAGTTAACCCAGATATGGACCTTGAGCATTTATGAGAGAGAGTTTGGAGTGAACCTCCCATTTCCCAGCCACAAGACCTAAAAGCTGGTGTCAGGAATTGGCACCAAACCAGAAGCATTTTGATACCTGCCCGTAGCCAAACACTCTGTGATACCCAGAAGCCCAGGCTTATCACAACCAGCAGGAGGTGGAGGTTCGAGGGTGTGCACAGATATGTTCAGGGGACACCATGGTTATTGCCTGAAGTTCTACCAAGGAAAATGCAGGATTATTCATCTTCTCTCTACACCCACATCAAAAGCACACTTTGCCTCTCTGTGCAATCAAAGAGCAAACCCAGCAGCAAGACCTGGCTTTGTTTATGACCAAATGCTTCATGTCTCAAACACAGTGCTCACTGCTTGTGTCCTGTAGGATGGTCCTGCCATGCCCTGCAGCTTCAGAGCTGTGCAGGTGACCCTGGCTGCTGGCTGGGGCCCGATCCCTGCTGCCTCTGGCCTCCCAGGGGCATTCCCAGCACATCTGTCCCCTCTGTGCCTCCCAGAGAGGGGAGGGCAGGAGTGGCTCCAGGAGAAGTGCCCAGCTGCTGGTTAATCCCCAAAGGAGTCGACTGCATGGCCCATCTGTATTAACTGCCAGCTAGGCAGTGGCAGTATAAATAACATTCTTCTGAAACGCCTCTGTTTCCCTGGCCTGTTCACAGGCAGCTGAAGAAGAGCCAGCCGTGCTCTGCTCAGAGCAAGTCTCTGTCCCAGAATTAGCATGCAGGGGGGATAAGGCTCCCTCTGTCCCACAAAAACCCTTCCCAAGCACAGGAGTGACAGGGGTCACCACAAGCAAAGAAAGGACGAGGTGTCAGTGTGACAGAGCCAGGCACTGGGGAGATCCTTCTGTCACAGGTTTCACTGCTTTTCCAGGGATGTGAACCAAGGGAGTGGAGCCTCTTTCCAATGCAGGATTTTCCCAAGGAGGACACGGTTACTCCAGCAACACAGGCAACCCCACAGCACTGCCAGCCGCAGCACGCGGGAAGGGTCGAGCCTTCCCACCTCCTGCCCCCTCTTTATTTTCTCTGCAACTGCCCCTAGGCTGTGAGAGACTTTACTCTGAACAGTGCTCAGCCAAATTGTAGCTGTAAATCAATCCAAGATGGCAGAAGACAATTATTCCTATTTTCCTCTTAATAGTCTTTTGCTGTTGCTAAAATACTCGGCAATAATAGAAAGCTTTGCAGCAGTAACTAAAAGCTTTTAGGGGAAAACCACATCTCATTGTACTGCAGGAATAAAGGACCTGGTAATGCCCATGGAGCATCAAAGTTGAAACAAGATGCTGTTTTACTGCTGAACTGGGATGAAAAGAAAAAGAGTAAGAAAGAATGTGTACCCAAGGAACACAGCTGAGGACTGAGGTACTGCTGCCTCTGTCACTCTTGTCATGGAGGTTACAAATTCTTGTCTATGATTGTAAAATGAACTTTGTATTTGCTAATATTTAGATTTATATTACTTGTTCCCCAGCCGATTTACCAGCACTATTTCCTGATCATGTCTCTTCCTTTAGTGCCTCAGAGGTGGGTGCAGAGATTTTTGTCTCCTCTGTTAGAAAAGGAGGGTAGCTGGAAGCTCCATCATTTATAGAGTTGATTGGGAATTTTCCAACAGGAAGTATTTGAGATTTCAATATTTTAACCCCATTTTGTGTGTGTGTATTTCATATTCTGATGTGAAAAACATTTCCCACCTTGCTTGAATTATATGTCCTTCTTCGGTTTTGCTTTTAATTTTCCAATACAATTTATATCTCCCAATACTTTCACCAGTACAACACCCACAGGCTTCAAGGTAGATAATCAGGCCCAGTAGGATGAGGTCAGTCTAACAATAAAGTAGGCAATTTCTGTCAAAGGTTATCAAACTTGCAAAATTTACACCAATTTCTAATTTTTGTTCCGTGAACATGAAATGGATCTGAATATTAAAGGGAAGTGTGTCCCTTCACCTCCAGTTTAGTTACATACATTCTTTTTTCCAGTTTTACAATTCCATTTTAAAATTCTGACAGTGAATTTCCTCTCAGTAATTCAAAGACCATTCTTTCCATAGGAGAACAGTTAAGAGAAAGTCCTAGAAAATGTAGATAAAAGCTCTTTAATCTGATTACTGTGGTTCATAAGATGTTGCTATATAAAGAGTTTGCAGGATTTCAAACATCACCTAACAAAAGGATGGAGGCACTGCTTGCCATAGCTGAAGAGTTTCTGTGGTTGCCATTAGAAACTCAAGCAAGCTGGGAGCCTGCATGGACAGTCTGTGCAGCTCAAGGCTGGATTGCTGGGTGTGCTTTGTTCTCCCTTTGTCAGCTGTGCACAGAAATGCCTGAGCAAGTGACAGGGGGACAGGGGCAGGTCTCCAAAGAGCTGCTGCTTACTCCCTAAGTTTGGCTGCTGCTGGGTTTTTTGGTGTGGTTTTTATCACATTCTTTTTTTAAGGAATGAACATTCTGCCCGTACAGAAACAGAAAAAAAAAAGGAGAACCCCAATGTTTTTGATTTGTTTCCTTGTTGATAGACAGTAATTTCTGGGTGTGATACATCCCTGCCCCTCTGCAGTGGGAGCAGGAGACTCGCCTGTCTCACTTTTTGCCTCCCAGCCCTGTGGGGTGCCTGGGCTTGGCCAGCCCTGCCCTTCCCAGGAGGTTCCAGGTGCCCACTGCTGACTGGACATCCTGGGGGCCCCACAGCCCCTCTGACCCTACAGACGGGGCAGCTGCTGTGAACAGAGGCTGAGACTTTTCAAACCCGACTCTCTCAGGTGAGATACGTGAGCCCCGGGGAACGGCTTGCCTTGACTGCGTGGCTCACCTCAGTTCCAGCTGACAAGGCAGAGGTCGGTCAAAGGTTGGACTCCATGATCTTTTCCAACCTAACTGGCCCTGTGATTCTGTAATTGGGGTGGTTTTAGAAATGCTGAACCTGATTTAGTTTCAAACAACTGATTAACCTGCAGTCATGTGCCAGATTTCCCCATTGAAATGCTGGAATTTTGCGAATGCCATAGCAACAGAATCAGAAAGTGAGGAAATCTGGAGTGCGAGGCAGGGAAGCTTGTGTCTGTTTTTCTCTAATGAGCTGGAGCTCTGAAGCATGCCTTTCCCCCTTAAATTCCAGTTTCCCATTCGTGCTCCCCACGGGCAGGCTCCACGCCTCGCTTGGCTGCAGTCCTTCAGTGGAAACTCTGCATGGATGGATGCGTGCAGAGCCTGCGCCTGCCAGGGGCTGGGGACCTGCATTACTCACTTCAGCAAGCCCGGGCTGTGGGCTGCATTAGGCCTAATTGGACCTAAATAACCACGAGTTCGACCAAATTCCCTGATCTGCTTAGTGAGAGGCCTCTCTCACATTTCCCCATCCCCCTGTGCCTTTCCTAAACATTTTGAAAAATTGGCACTTCTCTTATTATCTTTCCTCTCCAAGCTATTAAAAGTGTTCCTAATTCAACTCTGATCCTACTAATTAGCTCAAATACATTTTAATTAGTGGGATTTATTCTGCTGTTGGACTTGCCAAAATTCAACTCTATGGTTTCTCTAAGCTCAGTTTCTTGAGTTGTCTCCTTTCCAGTCAGATCCAAGCTCTAATTTTCTAGCAGTCACTTCAGTGCTCTTCTCATTTGGAAATAATTTCTGTCACATTATCTAAGTCCTTTTTTCATCCTTCATCTTACTGTGACTTATTTCCTGACCTGTGACCACACAGAACAGAGTTGAAATTCTAGACCTGGTAAGTGCAGTCCTGAGGAGGACAAAAGGAGAGGGAGTGTGTAAAGGAGGATATTGCAGGAGAGAAAAGCCCTTCAGCTGGAACAGCAGCGGGTCAGGAGCAGTGAGAGTCTGAGAATTCATACAGCACTTCTAACAAGACTGAAAAGAGCGAGACGAGGGGGTAGAGACACTCACTGAGCCAAAACCAGATTCCCAAAAGAAAGGAACTCTGCTTTCAAAAGGAAGGGAAAAAGGAGTGGATAGAGCAAGTCCTGCCTTGCCAAGGCCTCTGATGCAGCAGCATGGCCAGTGCACTCTGCCTGTGCAGCAAATCTGGCTGAGACTGCTCGTTTTATCAGTGAAACAAGGCCCCACAGACAAAACAATTTATTGCTTTTTAGTTGGTTTCGAAATTAGTCATGGACTAATTTCATTCCTTAAATCAAACTGAAGGTGATCAAGACCTTGCAAAAGGCTTTCTTCCAGAGAGGCAGGGTTGGACCCAAAATAAGCAGAAGCCTTGCCCAGCATCACTTCCATGGAGAATAAACCGGTTTATAAATGTTAATAAAGAGTTTAAATGCTTTTCAAGTTACTCTGACAAAACTTGGCACGAGAGCCATGCAAAATGATGTCTGCCAGCAGGTCAGCTGGCCGGCGTGGGCCCGGCACGGAGCAGAGGCTGGGCAGGGAATTCCACAGACTTGACCGAGCTGGGAAGAGCGGAGCAGGCCCGAGCCCCTCGGGGCATGAGGACAGCCCGCTCCGAGCTCCGCCGCCTTCGCCGAGAGCGCGCAAGTGCCTGGGACGCGGGGGGAACGCGGCAGCGCCGGGGTGGCCACGCAGACCAGGGAGGAGCTGCCCTGCAGGGCCGGACAGCACCTCCGTGTGCGGGGCCCAGCAGGGTGAGCAGCGCCGGCAGCGCCGCTCGCTGTCCCCGGCAGCGCCGCTCGCTGTCCCCCGGCAGCGCCGCTCGCTGTCCCCGGCAGCGCCGCTCGCTGTCCCCCAGCAGCGCCGGCTGTGCCCTCTGCGAGCTGAGAAAGGCACCTGCAAGGCCTGAGCCCCCACAGTGCCCCACAGCACAGTGACAGTGCTCTGTGGCCTTCGAAGTGATGAGAAGGAGCCTGTGGATTGTGATTCCTGTTTCAGCACTGCTCATGTTTGTACATGGTCTTACTGTGCCTTGCATTTCATTTTTACAGGCTGCTATTGTATATTTTGTACAGAGGATTTCTTAATGTTGAATTATGCTCCTCTGGGGCATAGAAGACAAAAGGTAGGAGTGGATTAAGATACCAGGCATACAGCAAGAACATTTCTTTCTCAGAAAATGTTGCCTGGCTTCTTCCTAGCAAGTTCTGTGCTGTTAAATACCTCCGGATTCATCTGTGGTGTCAAAGTGCTTTTGTTTCATTTACAGTTTTACTCGGTTTCTCAGGAGATGAAAGGGAAATAAAGTGACTGAAAATGTTTTCAAATGCAGTCTGAAAGCAAGAGAAACCTTTTGTTTCATTGCTTGGAAACCCCGAAAAGAGAACTGCAAGGAGCAGTTTGCTGTGAGACTCAGTGCTTCCTGTTCTTGTTTGTGCATGTTCTTTCTCTCTTAAGAATTTAGACAAACGAGAAGAGGGACACTGAGCCGCTGGCATGCTCTGCCCCGGGGTGCTGGATTCTGCTGGATTCTGCTGGATTCTGCTGGCACTGCCCAGCCCTGTTCTGCACCTCCCGTGCAGGCTCCGTGCAGCCATGGGTAACATTCCCTGGGAATGCTGTGATGCACTTTCTGATCCTGTGTTTTTCAGTGATAAAAGCCAGACACTAGAAGGAAATAGAGAACATGTTTTTCCCTCTGAGAGAGAAGAGAACATGTGTTACCAGCCAGTTTGCTCTGCTCAATACCTACTTGCTCTGTATCATAATCAATCAATTCTTCAAGCATCAAAATAACCAAAGTACATGATTTAGTTGTCTCAGTAAGTGTTACATGGGCTCTTTGAACAGACCAATTTTTTAAGCTCAGAGATGTTAAAAATCAGATAGAAATGCTTTCATGAGGTGAACTGTCGTGTACTGAGGGGAGAGAATGTTCATTTTTATCAGATAAGATAGTTTCCATCTGTATTTCTATGGATTTCCCTGGGTGCAGTTTTGCCTGTACCTTGTGGACTCCTGTGACGTGGCAGCAACTGCACAATAAAGCTCTTGGGAAAGGAATTTGGTCTGACAGTGCAGCCCGAGCCCAGCACAACCCACACCTCTCCAGTCGTGCAATGAAGGATTCGTAATGTCCCAGCTCCTTTGGAAATGCTCCTAAAGGAGCTGAGTTTGCTGATTTACTTTTTAAGCTAATGCCAAATACAAGTTTAAATCAGTATACAATAAAAGTGAAGCTCCTTGTGTCCAGCTGGGATGTGAGGGGAGCTTCAGGAGCTTCAGCACTGACCTTGGGCCATTGAGGAAAATTGCAAAGTGCAAATTGTCACTCACTAGAAACAGTGAAAAAGGGTTTTTTTAATAGCTTCATTTTCTTAGTGGGATAAAAATAAATAATTTCTTAGAGGAACTAATGATCTGAAGAACAAAACCCTAATTAAATGGGGTGTTTTCAGACCATAAAACCATGCATATGCCTTAATGAAACAGGCATACAACCATTCAGCCTGTACCCTGATCCTCTTTACTTTGCTGTTGATGTTTAACTTGATTTCTATCCACAGTAACATTCACTGCAGCACCTCAGGGCAGGAGGAAACTGAGTCTGGAGCAGCCTTTTTTTTTTTTTCATTGCTGAAAGGCCTCAGCCCCAAAACGTCCCAAGAACTGGAAATGCTCAGGTTCTATCTGAAGACAAGGCAGAAACACTGACCAGTGACAGCACCAGTCCCTGCTGTGCCTTTTAACCACTGCCCAGTATCCCCAGTGCTGCAGGGCCCAGCACAGCACCCAGCTTCCTCCAAGGGCAGAATCCAGCCTCCCCAAGGGCAGAATCCAGCTGCTCCAAGGGCAGAATCCAGCCTGTCCAAGGGCAGAATCCAGCCTGTCCAAAGGCAGAATCCAGCTGCTCCAAAGGCAGAATCCAGCCTGTCCAAGGGCAGAATCCAGCTGCTCCAAAGGCAGAATCCAGCCTCCCCAAGGGCAGAATCCAGCCTCCCCAAGGGCAGAATCCAGCCTGTCCAAGGGCAGAATCCAGCTGCTCCAAGGGCAGAATCCAGCCTGTCCAAGGGCAGAATCCAGCCTCCCCAAGGGCAGAATCCAGCCTGTCTAAGGGCAGAATCCAGCTGCTCCAAGGGCAGAATCCAGCTGCTCCAAGGGCAGAATCCAGCCTCCCCAAAGGCAGAATCCAGCCTCCCCAAGGGCAGAATCCAGCCTGTCCAAGGGCAGAATCCAGCTGCTCCAAGGGCAGAATCCAGCCTCCCCAAAGGCAGAATCCAGCTGCTCTGAGGGAGGCTTCTCAATCATTTTAACAGGTTTTGCCTGGAGCACAGGATACAACAGCCTGCTGGGTGTCCAGCTACAGCCAGCCAGGGACTGAGAGTTTAAAAAACCATTCCCAAAGCTCCTGAGAATTCCAAGGGAAATATTTAAGGCAGAAGCAAGAATACATACAGAAGGACAGCCAGCTGCAGATGCTCTTATCCTTGTGTGTGAAAAGCTAGGAATACTTGAAATACTCCAGGTAGTTATGACTGGCAGCAAACACCACAGCAAAGATCTCTTTGTTTTAAGTAAACCATTAACAGAGCAGCCCAGTCACAATGATAAAAACCACACTGATATTCTTGGACTAAACTCCCTCGCTGTAACTGTCCATCCAAAACTAAAGCTGCAAAAACTGAGACACTTCCAATAGGGGAAAAAAACACATAAAGAACAAGCTCCTGGGACACAAAGATTGGAAAGCTGATCTTTGAAACACAGGAGGTTTACTAGAAGTATGATGTATTATAGCAAAGGAGGTCTGCTCTAAAATTTCAGTCCAAAAATAGCCTTTCTCACAGAGTCCTACTCTGAGTGAATACATAATATTAATATAATATAATTAGAAACCTTCCTCTGTCCTTTGCACAGTCAAATTCCAATTCTTAATTACCAAATTGATTTAATCCATGGTTATGTTTTCAGAAAGAAAAGTGTATTTTAACAACAGTTCATACCTGGTTTCATAAATTCCTTGCATTATTGTACCTGGAGGGATTTAGGTACCAATGTATTTGGCATTATTTATACTGCTTCTATTTTGAACCAAACAAGTTTGTGGAGGAAAAAAAACTAATAAAAATAAGTGTTTCTCAGTTCTCTTGTCTTTTATGTCACCACATAGACAGGTCAAACACAGCAAGGAAATAAGTCCTCAATTTAAACATCTGGAGTTTTTATGTGGAGTTCTATACCCACAGGAAACTGATATGGAAAGGCAGAAAGCAATGATAAGGAAACCCTTTTATTCCAGTCTCACACATCTCAGTCCTGCAGGATCTTGCCTTTATAAACCCCATAAAAATCATTTCTTCCCACCATGCTTCAATTAATTGCACAGCTTTGAATAAATTAGAGCATCGGATGGCAGCCCCTGTGCTCCTGCACAGGTCGTGTCTGTTTTAACAAGATCAGCCTGGGCTGTCCCAAATCTGCTCATTCACCTCGTTTTCATACAGCACAATTGCAGATCTTTCCTTCCTTGGCAGAAAGCTCCACAGAAGTATGGCCGTAATCCATGGAAAACATGAAATCCCATTTGTAGATGGTGAGCACGTGGCTCCATCCCTGCCATGGGAATGTCTCTGGTGGGCTAGCACAGGCCTCGGTGGCAGCCCTCATCCTGCCCAGGACAGGCCAGTGGAGCCGAGGACAGGACACTGTCCCCATCAGAGTCTGCCAGCAGAGCCAAGGACAGGCCAAGTGCCCCATCCTTCCTGTGTAAGGGAAATGTGGCCCCAGTTCACACCAAGGGTGCTGCACCCTGGCATTCGGCACAGAAACAGGGAGAGGGATGCATTGTTTGGGGATGAATATGGAAACGCTGCTTTTATTCTGCATACTTCAGTTAAGGAATTACTTGGGCATTTTAGGCACATTATTAGATATCTGTGTTTGTGTGTACAAATGGACATCTTGTTTCCCTAGAGAAAAGGGAGCAAGAGAAAGGCACGCAGAGGGGACCAGGGACAAGGACAGTGCCACTGCACTGGGAGATGCCCCCGAAGCTGGAAGGGCAGAACCAGGCACATCCCCTTGAGCAGGAGCAGGGCTGCTGGAGAAGCTGTGAAGGATCTGTATGGAAGGATCTGAGAGACCCTTCAGGGCTGTAAGAGCATTGGAAAGTCCCCTGCGGAATGAGGGAGTCCCAAAGGGAAGCAGGGCTGGAAGGGGAGCTCTGGCTCTGTGCCCACCCAGCTCTCCATTCCCTACCTGGCACACAGCAGTGCCAGGCCTGGTGCTGTGCAAGGGAAACTTAATGCAGGTTCTTTTCTTCCTTTAGCACGTGTATCTCATTAGTCTCACACCTGTGCATGCTCACACACTCTCATAAACCTTCATTAAAAAATCAATCCCTCTGTGCCAGGCTCTTCTGGCAAGCCCTGCCCTGTGCCCAGCTGAGCTGCCTGCCGAGGGTTTCCCAGAGCAGCAGCTCAGGGACAGCCCGAGGCTCGGGGAAACACAGGGGTTCACAACTGTCCCTTTACCCCGGGCACTGTTCTCCATTGTCCCGCTCCCTCCCCAAGGGGACAGATATTTCCCTCATTTATGCAAGGGGAGGATGGGCAAATCATGAATCCCAAAATGGGTTGTTCCTTCAGAAGCTCCGGGTAACCAGAGGTGATGCCAGGCTGGCTGATCCCAAAACACACCGAGCTTTGCACAGGGCTGCAGCACAGGAGGGCAAACGGAAAGCGGCCACTGCTCACACATAAAGGCTCCTGCCAGGGCAAAAGAAAAGCTCAGCATGGTTTTAGTTCTGTATTTAAACAATACAGTAGGGAAAGCTCTTCACAAAGCTAAACAGAGGCAGCTGAGCTGGCAGCTACACCAGCCCCCCATTAAGGAGCTCAGAACAGGCCCGTTCCGAATCCATTAGGAGAAAGATTGCAAGATACTATTTTTAAAAGGTCCATTTCTCCACCAGGCCATGCACCATCGTTTCACTCACACATACTTCACATTTTGTCCATTCCCATTTTCTATGGAGAAGTGAAAAGACTGTTCTGAGAAACCAAAATGGAACAGACTCGATTTAAATGTGCCTTTGTGATAAACACTGTTAAAGACTCTTCACTTAATAAAGAGTAAATTATAAAAAGAGTCCTTTTAAAAAAAAAATCACATGTAAAGTAGGGATAATTACTACGATTCTTAAAACTTAGGAATTATTTCATACATTCCAATACCTATTAAGGGTAAGACAGAGAGCAGAAGTGTCCTGATTTGGAGATTCACTTATTTCATAAGTCACTGCTAAACAGACGCTGTGTCTTACAGGGAAATGGATGAGATGGAACAAAACATGACTGGAGAGAGAATGTCCAAGACATGGAAAAACAAGTGAAGAACAGGCAGTTCAAACTTCTGTATTCACAGGCCAAGCCCCAGTCAGTGAAAATGAACAGATGACTTAATCACTTCAGTAAATAAGGGCTCTGTTTGGATGTCCTCAGTTTGAGAGAAAGTTCCTGTCAGGCTCCCTGCCTTACCCTCTGCCCTGGGTGCTGCAGTGCAGGGCTCTGCAGGGCAGCAGGACGAGCTCCAGCAGCAGCTGCAGGGCACCAGCACTGTCCCCTCCTGAGCACTGTCCATCCATCCTGAGCACTGTCCCCTCCTGAGCAGTGTCCATCCATCCTGAGCACTGTCCATCCCCTCCTGAGCACTGTCCATCCCCTCCTGAGCACTGTCCATCCATCCTGACCGCTGTCCCCTCCTGAGCACTGTCCCCTCCTGAGCACTGTCCATCCATCCTGAGCACTGTCCTCTCCTGAGCACTGTCCATCCCCTCCCCAGCACTGTCCATCCCCTCCTGAGCACTGTGGCATCTGGGACATCAGAATCCAAGGCCTGTTAATCCTTTGTTTCCTCTGCAGTCAAATTCTGGGAAAGATAAAGAGCTGAAGTTGTTCATGACTTACATTCCTAGAGTGATAAGCTTGTTTTCAACCAACCTTTACAAGTCTCCAGAAGAAGTGTGACTAAAACTTCGAAGGTGGAAAAAGTGTGAAAGTGTTTGACCTTGGTCATTGCTTTCCCTGGTAGTAACAGAAGAATTACATTCAATTTCTTTTTCACCTTATTTTAAAATATATTTCAAAAAAGAGCCTTGCAGCAGGACAAATGTGTAAAGCAAATGGAGAAAGTTAGATTTCCGTGTCCTTGAGGAGATAAAATTCAGCAAAGCCAAAGTGACCCTGGTTAAAGTACTGGATAATAAATGGATAAGCCTTTCTCCCCAGCCTCCCTGGAATCCTAAGACTCATTCCTAACAGCATTTTTCATCTGCTTTCAAAAGCTGAATTCACTCAGGTTTTTCTGCAACTGACTGATCTCACCTGGAGACAGATGATAAATAAAAGTCCATCAAAGAGTCCAAAACCCACATTCCTAAGCAGGGTAAATTTCTGCTGACCCAATCCCATTTCAGTTCTTCCCACATGAAGCAGAGCTGCAGCAAAGACACCCAGTGTGATAATTGCTATTAGACATGAATTATTAGCTGTTTTCATTTTGCAGTGTTTTGCAGGGACAAGCATTCACCCAACCAGCAATTGCATCACTTGCAAAGCCCCAGTTTGTAAGAGATAAACCGATTTAAACAGATCCCCCAAGCAACACCGCAAAGACGTCGGCTGCCCCTGAGCTCCAGACCCTGTGTTTCCTCACGGTGCTTTTGACTCCTGGGGTGCCTGGTGCAGCCTGTCCTGATCGGCTCCGTCCTGCATTCCTGCTCGCTGCTCCCGGGGCTGATCCCACCGCCGCGCAGACAGGGAGGGACGGGGTTTTCCTGGTTTCCCTTTGCCTCCCCTCGCTCAGCCATCCTCGGCAGCTCCCCTGCGGAAAGCCCTCCGCAGGCAAGCCCCGCGGGGACCGGCTGTGCCCCAGCCCCCACGAACCCCCTGTCTGCTCCGGGACCTCCGTGCGCCCCCTTCTCCGAGGCTGCTGCAGGAGCCTTGCACGGCTTTCAGCACAAGCGCCCAGTGACAGGTCAGGGACAGCTCCCACAGACCAGGCCGTGTAAACCAACTGAAGGAACAAACCAGTGGAAGGCAGCTTGGATGGACCACTGGAGAGCAGTGCCCTGAGGTTTACACTTCAGACCCCACTTAAGGCATAATTCCTCTGGTATTCACTGCAGTATTTCAGCTGATGAACACATGTGGCATTAACAAGAAACACAGCAGACTGTAACAAGAGTCCCACTGCTGTCAATGCAGCTCGGGAGAGTAAATAGAAAACAGTTATTTGTAGAAACACTAAATCATAAGGAGAGTATTCAAGAGCCTGTGACAGAGAAAGCTGCACAGTTTATTACTGGACTTGGAGTTTATATGAACCCTCAGGCAAAGATAAATAAACCTCCTGGCTGGGAGCTGGGGGCGTGGATCTGCCTGCAGGAGCCCTGTGTCCCAGAGGTTGGGAGAGCTGCTGGGGAAGCCTGGGCTGATGCTGGGGCCAGCACAGGCCCAGCTCGAACCCGAGCTCCTGGTCAGGCTCCAGCTTGTGAAGGACACCACACACAGGTAACACAGCACACACTCTTTGTTATACCAAAAAGCACCAAACCAGCCCTTTGACAGGAACTGGACCCACAGGAGCAGCAGCAGAATTTCAGAGCAGGTGTGAGATTGAAGGAAGGCTCAGAGATGTGATTGTAAGGAGAACAGAGGAGCTGCCTGCCATAAGGAGGCATGGATGTACACATTGGAACTGACATACTTGTTCCAAATCTGCAGTACTGATCAAAGGGTTGGCATGGAAAAAACATCCCAGAATTTTTTCTCCCCTGTAAATTAGCAAGCTTCCCTCATTCAGTTGTACTTGATTGTTTGTGGGAAATGCCCTTTATAGCAAAAAGGAAGAACACTGAATAAAATTATCAGAATAACGCTGTCTGTCAACTCCTGCCTTTCCCAAGGCTGTCAAAAATGAAAGTGTTTAGCATATATAGATCACTGGAGCATATTAAAACTGTGAATTTTGGTTTATCTACAGACTATCCCTTTAAAGAGGCAGCTGGGAGCCCCTGCACTTTGAATAAAGCCTCCAGGAGCATATTGCAACAAATCTCCACACCATCCTTCGGAATTCAATCTGTTCCAAGTCAGGTTGAAAAAGAACCTTCTTATTTTCCTTGTGCCTAGAGAGAGTTCAGCACAGGGCCAAAGGAGAAATGGCTAGAAATATTAAAAAGGGAGAGGAAATAAAAAAAAATAAAAAATAAAAGGAAAAAATCTCAGGAGAGCAGATCCTAGAAATACTGAAGTTTAAAGGCTGAGAACTGGCAGACATCCAAGTAACATAGTGGAGAGAGAGTGGGGATTGCAAGGAACTGGCAGGCAGACAGCATGGGAGATGCCAAATGAGAGCTCACAAAGAGTGAAATGAGTCAGAACCTAGAGGAGATGTGAGAAAGAAAACTCAGCACAAGGGAGAAGGAGGGGAAGGAGACACGATCCAGGACTTGCAGCTTCAAAATGTTGGACGGAAATAACTGAAAAACCCCAGTTCTCCAGATTCAGTCTGGGTTGTGGCAGAGAAAGGCAACAGCCCGAGGTGGTGGGGCACACAGGGAAAAGCAGTTGCAGGGAGCGGGATAAAGCAAGAGTCCAGAGAAGGCCATGCAATCGAAGCCCGGAATGCCTCCTGGGCAGGGGAGGCGCAGGTTTCTGTGACGCTTCTCTCCTTATCTCCAGGCTTTGCTATGCAAAGCGAGGCAGCTGCAGCCATGCTGCTGGGGAGAGGGAGGAGCAGATCTAACAGGAATGCATTCCTTTGGAAATTCTGTTGGCTTCACTGGAGATTTCAGAAAAACCTGCAAGTTTAGACTCCATATGAAAGTTGTGCTGGACATGACTCTCAGCCAGTCACGGCTTTATTTCTGTCTCTACCTGCTTGCCACGGTTAAGGAACAGAGCCTTGCCTGCTAAGAAAAGGCAGAGTCCTTATTTCAAGAGAGATTTAAATACAAAAGAATGTGCCACTTGCTTTGCAATCTCTGCAGCATCTGCTCTTCAGCTGTGACCTGGGCACAGGGGTAGCACACGGATGCTCTGTGCTGTGGCTCACCTGAAATCTTGAGCAAGTTCCAGTGCACTCACCTGCCCTCTTTGGGCTCTGACCTCTGGTGCCCTGTAACCTGAAGTCACTAAACAAGGATACATGCTGAATCCTCACCCTGAACTAATTAGTGCAATCTCTTTATTAAAGTGCTCACTAATTTTGATTACACAGGTGACACAGAGGGCTGTAGTCAGACCCAGCAGCACTGCACACGGAGGCACACGCACACATCCAACACAAACCACTCAGTTCTAATCCCAGCGACTTCACTACCTTCTCCCTTCACACCCATTTCCCCCTTTGATGCAAAGGTGTTGTTTTACCATCAGCATCTTACAAACAAGTGCACTTGAATCACTCTCAGAGCAGCAATTGGGGTGGATAAGGGTGAGTGGGTGGGTGGGCGTGGAGGAGGCAGGTGGGCTGCTCTGGGCTCCCAAAGCCTGCTGAGCTCACCACTCACTGTGACAGGGAAGAAGAGCCCAGTGGGTCGGTGTCAGACTGCTCAGACCTGTCAGAGATAAGGCCTTAACACCTGGGAGCTGCTGAGGACGAGGAGCACCCGAGAAGGGAGCTCTGCACACAGGGGAGCACCCGCGGGTTTCAACGGCACATCTACCTGAACCTCAGGGCACTCAGGCTAGCAGGGCTGGCATCCAAAGCCTTGGGGTATCAGGACATCTGCAATCACAGCAAGCACTTGCTGTCCCCTTTCTCCAGGTGGAACACCAGCTCTGTGCCCACCTGAGCGCACTCGGAGGTGCACACACCCAGAGACAGGAAACCCAAAGCTGTTAGAGAATAGCCTCCAGCTGCTGTGTGGTGCTGTTCCCATTTCATACATCACATAATGGATTTGCTGTACCAAAATCATGAGAATAAAGGAAATTTTTTGAAGAACATTTTTACAATTAATTTTGATATTTCAGGGAAAAAACTCCCATCCTTTTGTGACTTTTTTTTGTTTGTTTTTTAGAAAATCTGAAGTGATTTAGAATTTTTACAGTGTTTTAGAGCACCTCAGACTGTAGAAGCTGCCCACAGGGTTGTTGTAAGGAATATCCAATGCCATATGTCTTATATTCACTGTACAAAACAACCAGCCCAAAGGTAACTCACCATCTGCCACATCCTGGGAACTAAAACCCAGAGGGGGGCACATTGATGTCCTGTTTGTAACTGGGCCTTCTTCTCCCTCCATATCCAGGTCCTGATCAGGACCTGTCCAGGCTTAAAACTGGTCAAGTGAGGGAGCCCCCAGCCCAGGTTCTGGCAGGGTCCAGAACCATTTCCCAGTTGCATGGTTTTGTTAAGAACTACACAGAGCAGTATCATGGAACTTGCCCAAGCCCCAAACCAAACCCAAGCCTGCCATTACACAGGCTGGTGAGCTGAGATGGATTTGGGACATCAGCACCAAACACTGCAGGGGCAGGGAAGCATTGGGCCCTCCAAGTCACAATCACAGCTTTAGGAAAGGCAAAGCCTCTGGGATTTTTATTGCTTTTGGTGAAAACTAAATAAAGGCAGTAAAGCTCTTAAAAGAACAGAAAGCTCATGGCAGAGTGTGGCCTCACATGTTTATCCCATGTCTCCAGAAGTACTCAGAGCATTTGCCATGTGGAAAAGCAAGCCAATCAGCTATTTTTAGACTCACTTGATTCAACACATGGACTGAATTCTGTTAGAAATAATGACCTTCTCATGTAGTTATTGCAAGTGCCACTAGACAGAGCTGTTCATCTGATTTTTAACCTCAGAAATATTTATGAGTGCAGCGATGTGCTAGAAATTCAAGAGGAGTTTGTGTTACAGACTCCTTCAGAAAAGTGGCACACGCCTGTAACAACTGCCTGGCGTGTGCAGCCAGGCTGCAGCTTTGGCACACGCTATAAATAATCTCCTTACTGCAGCTGAGAGCTGCCCCTTATGAATTCTCTGGTCACTCACCAAGAGCGAGTGATAAAGAGATGACAGATGAAAAAAATCTGTTTTTTTCTTGGTTAAAGTACAGTGTATGTGTTGATCTTGAAAATGAAGGATACACCTGGAGATCTGAAAGCACTGTGACACGTCCCTGACTGTGCAGTAACTGTCAAAGACATTTTACCAGAATTTCAGTACCTTGGGAAGACAGAGAAGTTTTCATTCCGGGTAGGGAACATGCTTTCAGACAGTCCTTAAGGGAGTGCCAATGGACTCAATGATTAGAACAATGCAGGTTGTTCAAACCCAATACTACAGTTAATCACTAGGTAATGCCTGACTGTGGCTGGTGCAGGATTGCCCAGTCCCTCCCACCAGGTAATGCAGAAATCACCCAGGAACTTAAAAGCTTGGAGCTGTGCCGGTCGATAGAATCTATCTGCTCTTTTCTGATAAATTTAGGGTAAACCTCATTTTCTTTAAAGAAAAGCAAACTGTCATTTAGGGAGGGAGCAGAGAGAGATCAGCATTAGCACTGGTTCTCCCGGGTTCACGCCCTGATTTGCATCACAGGCAACCCGAAGCAAGAATTTCTGGAATTTCTGCAGCAGTAGCTGCAGCCTTGATTTCCCCTTGTGACTGGAGTGAAACAGCTGTGCAGCCGCACCAGCTCCAGGCCGTCCGCAGGGAGCGGGGCTGGCGGAGCTCGTGTCCCTGCTGCTCCCGGGGCGTCCCGGTGCCGTTTCCGTGCCAGGCTCAGGGAGGGCTGGGCAGGGACCCTCTAAGGATGTGCAAAGGCCGCAGCAGGGCTGAAACTGCCCACGTATCACACCTCAGGCCCTTAGTCAATGTCTTCGTTGCTCAAGAACATGCCTGTGGCTCTTTTTCCTCACTTACTCAGCTAACTCTGACTTTGGCAGTCGTGTTCTGTCCGTCCTTGCCCTGGTCCCACACTGGTGGTTCGGGCAGGGAGCTGCTCTCCCCCAGCCACCCTCCTGTCACACTACATCATGCTCAGCAATAACTGGAGGTGAGATAAAAGCCCCCAGGCTGCCGCGAGGTTCCGTGGCCTCCTGCAGACTAAGGCAGGCGGTGGATGCGCGGTTTGGGTCTGCCCTGCCAGCACCGCCCCTGCCCAAAGCCCGGCCGTGCCCGGCCCGCAGCTGCTGCGCAGGCACGGCCGGTTCGGAGGGAGGAGCGGGGTGGAGCAGGAGCAGCTCCTGCTCTGTGCCCGCTGGGACAGCAGGGCTGAGCTGCACCTCCTGCCCGGGGCAAAGTGCAGGGGCACGGCCCAGCTACTACTGCATTAAACCAGGGTCATTTAGGAGCTGCAATTTCCAGTACTAATTATTGCTGGAAAGCCTCTGAACTCAGTGGCATTTCTTGCACCTATCGCCTCCTCACTTCTTGCTGAATTCTGAAAGAATTAAGGGGTTGGTCGTATCCAAGTGGAGATTAGAAAAAGGAATCTATGATCCCTTTGTCAGTTCCTCTGATGATCTCTGGACATTGGCAAAGGACTAGTGAGGTTTTGAAGATGTGCAAGGCAGAAAGGAGCATCAGCAGGTGTGTAGGAATCACTGCAAGGAAGATTCAGACACGGATACCCAGTCCAGCGGTTGAGTACCTATGTTCTGCTCTGGAGGTTGGAGAGGTGGGAGGGCGGCACCCTGGCGAGGTCAGCAGTGCTTTGGGGACACCCATTCGCTTTGGCCAAAGGGCCTGGAGGTCACTCACCCGCAGGTCAGACCGTGACCCTTCTCTCTGCAGAGCCGACCCGAGCTGAGCCGAGTTAAACCACCGCTCAGTGTCGCAGCTCCTCGTTTCCCTAGCAGCTCTTGGTGAAGGTAAATTTTCCGTGCATCTGTTTCTCAATCTCACCACAAAGTGGCACTGCAGCAATTGCCATCCGTCCCCGAGGAAGAACTGGTGACACTCCTTGCACTTGCGTGAGCCATTTCGGCGGGAATTTTCCTGCCTCATTCCCATGGCAGAAACCTCTTGCATCGCTTCTGCTTAGTCCTTCTACCAACTTCTGCCTAAACTGAGCTAACAAAAACCAAAATGATCTATTTGCTTTAGCAGAAGCACAAAGAATCAGAGATGCCAGTTGAAGGGAAACACAGCTCAGGGAGAAAACCAAGAACAGAGAGAGTCCTTCAAGATCTCAAGCACTTTCTTCCTCTGAAGACTGAATGGTTTGGGCCCACTGGAACTCTTGAAAAGATCTCCATTAACGCTAGTGTCAGATAAAGCGGTATATAATTGATATGATATCTATTTTATTTCCATAATGATACCTCTGTCCTCATTCCTCTCCAGTTTCAAGGCTATAATGGAGCTGTCTGCTGGCCAGCAGTCCCAGGTTTATGGCAGTTTGGAGCCAATGGTACTTCCCTGGGGGATTTACCCTTGCAGCTGTCCTCACGGAGGCCAGCTCCCCTGCCTGCATGCAGACACGCTGTGTTGCCACAGCAGGGATTATCTTTTTGGCTTGGCTCACACACTCTGCTGCCTTCCTTGCTATGGGTAGCTGGAGATAGAGCTGGCTCTGGCAGTCCTGCTGGGGCAGCTGGCAAACCTCCTTCCCTACCAGCCTGCAGTTACCGTCTCCCTCTCATCGCAGGACTGGTTTGGGGTGATTTGTTGCCACTGAGGTGCTGCTGCTCTCAGCACTGCCAGCCCTGTGTGGCAGCTGGAGCCAGCTCTCCTCGCGGGGTGGTGCCGTCGGGGCTTGGCCTGGGGAGCCCCAAAGCCGTGCTCCCAAGACCTAATCCCTCTGCAGTCACGGGAAATACCCTGGCTGGGGGGAAGCAATGGAGTGAGAGCTAAGGGAACTAACAACAGAATGGGGAAAAGAACAGAAAGGGGAAGCCAGACACTCTTGGGAAACCCTTACTATTGGAAATGGTCTGAATTTAGTGTGAGACCGAGAGAACGAAGGAACCAAAAGAGCTCATCAACACAGTGCCACAGATTTCATGCCACATCCCATTCTTCTAGTATGTCAGCTTGCTCTGAACAACACGAGCTCGTCTTTGAATTCATGTGGGGTGCAGCACATCAAAATGGCCCAAGTGTCTGAGAGACAGGAGCCTTGTGTGGGCTCACCCTCCCGTGCTGCTGCTGGAATACAGAGGGGCAAACAGAGAATCTCGGTACGAATGAGTCCAAAGCTGGAAACCAAAAGGGCCAATAAGCAGGAAAGGGTGACAGGGAAGCAGACTGTTATTTCTGAGCTCTCTCAGGCAAGAGAGAGGCACCACTGCATGTTGCACCTATTTCTTTCTGTCAGACCCCCCTGTGACATGGACACCGCTGCACACGTCAGCACTGTGCAGGTGGTAAATGTGACAGACTCCATGCTGCACCATGCACTGTAGGAAAACTCGTCTGCCTCGACACGTAACGTGGCTTTGCTTGGATAATAATTTGACCTACAGAAAAATCAAGTAATTAATGAGCCAAATAGATCTGTTCCTTGGCAGGTGTTTGCCATGCTGGGTTTTTGTGTGAAATTCAGGGTCTGTGGAGCCAAGCAAACCTTAAACCTTCTGCTCTTCACCAATCTGCCTCCTTCCACACCAGCCTTCTTTTGGATAGAGAAGGGGGGGGGGGAACTGTGCCTCCTGGGTGCCTTCCCTCAGCACCAAGCACACACTGACTTTCAGAATGTCTCATTTGTAACTACCAACCTTTGCCTCCCAAACAGGGAAGATATTCCATGGTTCTACAGCTCTCTGTCTCTGAAATTCTTTCAGTTGGAAGTGCAATAAAATGCAAAGAGCTTCAGGAACTGAATGGGATCAGCTGGTGCTGGGGAAGGGGAGATGGGAATAGCACCCATGGGAACAGAGCCCTCTCCACCAGCAGTGGCTCTGGCATGACCTGCCCAGGGCTGCGTGTCCTGTGGATCATGCACAGAAAGAGATTATTTCTGTTCCACCTTCTCTTGCCAGCCTGGAGATTATCTCTTTAAAACTTAACTCAGGCTGTCTCAGATGTGTCTGGAGTGGGCTGTGTCATCTCTTGATAACAGAAGGGAGATGGGACCAGACATTGAACGCACCAGGAAAGAGGTGCCAGGGCAAACACACATCAGTGAACAATCCCTGTCCCCCAGGGCCACATGCTCAGAGGCTGGGACACTGGAATGGCTCAAGGCCTGGCACATTGCATTCAAGAGGCTTTTTGGTGATGCTGTAAAGAACAAGGGCTGTTGGGGTCCTTCTCTTGGTGCACCTCAAGGGCAATTCTGCCTGTGACAGTCCAGCAGCCAAGGTGCTGTCAGACCAACACAGCAGGGAAAACTTCCAGACACTCTGTGCAAGTGGAGGCAGCAAGGACAGAGCCCCAGGGAGGTCAGGACAGGAGATGAGAAAGGGAAGAGGAGCTTTGGGGAAGCTCTGAGCTGACATCAAAAGCTGCTGTCATTCAGTATGCTTCAAAGCTATTGGTGTTCACTTAGTTTTTAATTGGAATGAAAAAAAGCAATGTTATTTTTGCTTGCTATTGCTTTGTTACACTTGCCATCTAACTTGATTCATGGTAATCCTCTTACCACAGCCATCTGCCAATTTGCAGTCAATTACTCAGACGTGCTGAGCCCCTCTGATTGCACCAGAATGTTAATCTGAAGCACCTCACCTGCTTCCCATCCGTCCCAGCAGTGTGTGCCCTTACTGGTCACTGCTGGACAGTTCCCAACATGGGCCGAAACTGGAAAGGGCTTTGCTTTTCATGTATCAAGAATGTTTTATCCTTTCATTCTCAGTGATTAAGCAGATCTTGACATATATTATTCTGATTTTTCAGCTGAGGTTAAATGTATTTTTAGATACAACATACTCTACATTTCTGTAAATGTGCATCCTTTTGCTTTTTTTGTTTTCTCCATATCATTGCAGAGAAAGATGGATTTCCAAAGCTTTGAAGACAAAAATGAAGCGTGCTATGGATGTTTAAACTCAATTTACTGTCCAGGCAGGTAATGAACATGCAGATCCACTCCTGAAGTTCAGGACCAGCTGTGTCTCCCTCATTTGGAGAGACAGGATAGGGCTTACATCCCTAGAGGTGTGGGAAAGGGTTTTTGTCATCGGCAGTTGAAGACAGTTGGGAATTGCTTGAACATTCTAAAGAAAATAAGGAGTTTTCTCATGTCAAAACATGGCTCAGACGTTGCTGCTGCTGAAGCCAATGGATTCCACGTGAAGGGGCCTTCAGAGCTGGAGTGGTGAGGGCTGTCCTGTGCAGCAGGGAGCCAAGAGCAGGGCTGACATCTGGGGCTGAGCTGGGAGGGGCCAGCAAACTCACTGGAGTATCTGCCTGCATTCCTGCAGAACCAGAAAACGAGGACAGCTGTGGTCCTGTGAGCAGGGACTCGGGCCTGCAGAGCACACATCCACCGCTCTCCGCTCAGCTTTGGCACTGGAACTGTTTTGGTACAGGTGCTGCAAAACAGACTGCCTTAGTCCTCAGGCACCACTGAAACTCCAGGGACAGTGGAATAAACCCATCCCCAGCTACGTTCCCAGTCCAGCCTGCACAAAGGAGTGCTTGGGCATCCCAAGGGAGCAGCAGCTTCGGCCCAGCGTGTAGGATAAACTGGAGTCATTGGTTATGTCTCTGTGTGTTCCAATGGCAAGTGATTTCTGTTCCAAGCGCTGTCCAGAGAGGCTGCCTGAGACAGGGAGGTGGGACTAATCCTTAGCAGCCTCCCACCAGCTTTGGCCAGGGTTCTATTCCCAAAAGCATTCCTCCCCTAATGAAGCCATTGCTAACCCCAAGCAAATCGAATGGAGCAGGCAGGAGTGCCCGGGAAGCTGGGCAGGAGCTGCTGCCCGGCTTGAATTCAGGAGGGGATAACTGACCCACCAGGGCTGCCTAAATGGCTTAACAGGCCGAAGGCCACACAGCCCTCCTGCTCCTTGGAAGGCCCCCAGTGCTACACAGCTGCACGCTGTGGGGCTGTCAGGGTCAGAGGGCAGTAAAGGAAACAGCACGTGCTTTCAGCTGGCGTGCTTGACGCTCTGTCTTCCTCTGAGACACACAGATTAGCTTCAGGTTAACATACCTCTGATGCAAATACTGCTCCAGATAACATGGAGCCATTATATTTACCCTGCCATGAGCCTAAACAGGGGAACAGTCTTAAAATCCCATGTCTTTATGCCTGCAATTGGGACTTAAACTTGTTAACTTGAAATACAGAGAGGAACAAAGTTTGAACCTGCTGCCATAGTCTGATGACAGCCTTCCCTAAAGAAGCCTCCCCGAGGCCTGAGGGGTGACACCTCAGGGAGCAGCTGGCCCAGGTCCAGCCGTATGTGACCTGCTACTCACGAAGCTGCTCAGAAATGAGCTGGCTGCAAAGCCAAGTGCCACATATAGACAGTGTGGGAACCACGTAGCAGGCAATTAAGAATAGTACAGACACAGAAAGTTCATGTCCTCATGAGTTGCCAGAGGCTCCCCACACGCTGAAGGGGAAACAGAGTGGACCTTACAGCCATTCTGCCCCATTTTTGGTGGAGCTTTGGTCTGATAGGGTGGTTCCTGTGTGCAGGGGCACAGCCAGTGCTTTGAGACCCTGCTCTGTGTTCCTCAGGCTCACAGAACTCATGTACCTAAACTTTAAATGAGCCTTTCTGGTTGGGAAAGGGAAAGGGAAAGGGAAAGGGAAAGGGAAAGGGAAAGGGAAAGGGAAAGGGAAAGGGAAAGGGAAAGGGCAAACTGTTTTTGTTATCAAATTAACAATAACCTCCAAATCCAAATTGCCAACAAAATATTTTGGAATGACTCTTCAGTGATGATTGAATGTCCCAGGAGAATGAGGTATTCAGTTTGCTGAGTGACACATGAGGCTTTATCATGACAATATCTGGAATAACAATTGCTGTCATGTTGGTCATAAAGAAACACTAAACACAGGAGGAAAAGCCCAGTGAATTTCTAGAATACTTGACCATCTAACTTTTCATTTCTCCACCTATAACATCATGTCCCCAGGAAACCTGGATTTTGCACGTAGCTCATTTTACCAGAGAAACAGCCTTCCACCATGAAATGCACTGTTCATTAAATGTCTTAATCAGTGCTCAGTGAAATCAAAGACAGAATTCCCACTGACTTCAGTGGACAGGATCATGCTCCACAGCCTGATCCAAAGACAACAAAAGCCAAGAGAAGGTACTTACTGACTTCAGCAGACTTCAGGTCAGGTCAGGATCTCAGCCATTCATCACTGTACATAAGGGAGTTGTGCTATTAAAATGGAAATTAAATATCTTCCCCCTGTATTATCAGGGGGAAGTCATGGCATAATTGATGAAAAGACAAGTCAGAAAAATTATGCTGTCTTTCAATGAGGAGGAATGTTATCTTGGAAACCAAAACTCCAACATGAAACATCCATGAGCAAAGAACTTGAAAAGAAACTTGATAATAATCATATGCTAAAGAGAGACAGCAATAAAGACCAACCCCTCCTTGCTGACTCAGATAGGAAGCTGTGGTGAGGATGCCACAGTATTCTTTATTTCATGCTTAACTGCCACATAGAGTTGTCACCTAAATAAGCATCTTCTAATAACTGACTGTCTCTGCACTCAAGTGCTTTGTTGGAGGAATGGCTGAATAAGTAATTCCAGAACCAAAGGTACTACAGTGTGAAAGGAACCACCACAGGAAGAACGAAGAGCTACGTAATGAGCAGGAATATGGGGCTACATCTCAGCACTTCACTTTTTCTTATATTGTATCTTCTATCATATTTTATCAAATATAATACAAATTTTAACTTATCCTACAGCTTTTTGTAAAGGACCAGTATAATGTAATATGGACTCTGTGTCTAACTTAGTCACAACGGGGAGGGACTCTCAAGTCTGCAGCATTTGCCCCTTGATAACACTGTTGTGTTTGCAGCTCCATCTCCACCACTCCACAGTCACTTATGTCCAGGAGACTGGGACAGCAAATCGTGGAGGTTTTAAAAGGAACCAGCACAGAAAACAAATTTCTTACCAAAATTATTTGGTACTGTGAACTTGTGCTCTCTAACTGCTGTGTAGGTAAACCCTTTGTCAGTGCACTGTCAAACGTGGGGCAGGACTGTGAGAGGCAAGCCCTGCACTGCTGTCACTGTGCCAGGCTCTTTTTGGGGTATTCCCATTCTAACTCTGCCCAAACACACCTGCAGGTCCATCACACCAAAAGCCCATGTTCTGACCCATGGCCAGGGGACACAACTGCACCAAAACATGCACTCCGTGCCCTCTTCACATGGGGGCACATTGACAGAGCCACGTGAGAGGGGGGCAGCAACACTGCTGCTGAAGCTGCTCTGCCTGACCAGCACAGACCACAGACAGGAGCTCACAGCTAATGGAAAAGTTCATTAGCAACAGGAACTGGGTTAGATTAATTTCTTCGTAACACTGATTGACTTGGACAGCACATTTCACTAACATTTATGCTGCAGGGAAACATAATTACGATTTCCCTGAGTGACAGGATGACACAAAACATGTAATCAAATTTTAGGAGGGCAAATTAATCCTGTAATTGTTTGATAATTCCTTGCCAGTGTTATTCGAGCTGTTCAATATATCCAATGAAACGAAGATCTGAAGTTACATCAATAAACACCATTCACAGGACATTCTTGCATTTCATATATCACTGTTTCCACTGCTTGCAAATGATAACCTGGAGCTGTAGATGGCTGGCTCTGAGTGTCCCCGCCGTGAACTTGGCCTGGGTTTGCTGCCATGGAAATAGTCACCTGCCAGACACCCTCTCAGGTGCCCCAGGGCAGCCTTCTGATGTGCTCTGTGCTACCAAAGCTTTTACTCCACTAGGCCTTTGTGTTTGGCTCTGACACTGATTAAAGGCACAACTTTGTCTCAGCGGCAGCTGAAGGCACTCCTGATTCTTAGAGCTGTGGGTATTTTCCACCAAGTGGCTCAAAGGAGGATGTGGCTGAGTGGCAGAGGTTCAGACACGAGTGTCCTCTCAAGGTGCAGACAGACGTGTCTCCTCACTGCTTTGATTTGTAACAAAAGCATGTGTGACTATAGGAGAGGGATGAAGAGAAACCTAAATGCAGGCAGGATTTAACGAGCTTTGAACGCACAAACCGGCGCATGGGGAAGGATGGCTGCAGAGAGAGCTTTCTGCCACAACCCAGCTCAGTCCGTGTCACACCGAGGAGGAGATGAGAGACGCCGGCCATGACAAACTCTGTGGACTGTTTGTTACGGCCTGAGCTGCGCACAACAGCGGGTCTCACTTGGCTGTAGTTCGGTATTAATGCAAAAAGAGAATTTGTTAAAGACAACTGCAGAATAATTGCTCGGGTTAGTGTCTCCAAGGGCAACTCACGGCTGATGGCAGATGTCAGGTCAGACTGGCCGCAGCTGAGGCAGCACAAAGGCAGCAGAGATGCCCGGAGGAGGCAGCCGTGCTGGGCACTCCCTTGTGCCGACTGCGCCCGCCTGCCCCCGGGCGCAGGGACACGGGCGGGCCCGGGGGCCCTGCCGCCGGGCCGGCGCTGGGGCTCGGCGCACCCCCGGATCGCTGCAGCCCCGCACACACCTGCCCGGCACTGCTGAACGCCGGCTCGCGCCAGCTTTTACATGCTGCTGCTGAAAACCATCGCTCTGGCTTTTGTCACTGTTGCACGTAAGAAGAAAAACGCGGAAATGCCTGTGAACTCTGCATGTAGCACCCACGCTCAGAGCAGTTCAATGTGATGGTGACTGAAAAACTGTCCAGATCTCAAGGTTTGGGTATTTCTGACCTGGTAAAATGAAATTTTTGCTTGCCTTAATTTTGAAGAGATCTTTCTAGATGAAACTGAAATTCCATGTGAGCACTTCCAAGTACAGATCTATCTGGATCCTTGAGGCTGACCTTATGGTCATCATGGATTGCAGGTGGTTAACATGAAAAGCCATCACAGGAAAAATGTGGTATAGAATATATAAGGATTTATTTAGTCCCTCGAGTTCTTCATGTATGTGAGCCAATGGAAGATGGAATAGAAGACTCCATAGTATAAATGGACTAAATAAAATGCAAATTGACTTTATGAGATAAAAAAATAAAATGTGGTGTGATTCTCAGATGAATGTGTGATTCTCATCAATGATGCCATAATAATAAATTAAATCCAGGCAGAGCTAGACAATGGCTGGGGAGGGGGATGTGGAGATGAGGCTGAGGCAGAGCTGGCAGCCCTTCCTTCTCCCAGGAAACCACCTCTGGAGTGAGTGAATTTAAAATCAGAACAGGCAGATAATGCAGGTGCTCCAAATGATTTCTGCCCACTGAACAGAGACCACATTTTTTTCCAAGCCACAGATTCTCTCCCACCAAAGACTTTTCTTCTCTGGCAGATGTTGAGCAGATGCTTTTTATTATAAACAGATGGGAAAGATTTTTCAATTACCAATTATTCAAAGCAACAAAGAGGCCTGTATCCTAATTTAGAGATGATATTGAAATAATATTTATGTACATTAAAAATAACATTAAAATACTATTATCAATCTGGATTAAAATTATCACTCTATTTGTCATATTTGAAATGTTATCCTATTCCAGTCCAAGACACTGGACCTGTCATCTGGACCTATCTGGAGCAGACTGGAGGTGCAGATTCTAAAGGCATCCCACCACTCTGATCTACAATTTCAGCTTCTGCAGGAGGATCTGTGAGGCAGCACAGCCAATAAACTGCATTTTCAGCACCACTAACTACAGTAATCAATATTAATTACATAAAATTTTTGAATTTATTTTAATAAGCACTGACTTGAGTGTGAAGAAGAGAGAGAGAGGAGAAAAGGTCACAAAACAATTAGAAAATGTCAGTCAAGAATAAATTCCCTGTATCTTGTTGAGATTACCCAAGACACTCACAAGGTCATAGAGAAGGAAGCCAGATTTATCCAGTTGGAAAAATTCAAATGTTCCAAGTTGCCTTCCCATTGCCTCTTTCAAACATGTTCAATCTCAGGATCACATTGGTCCAACACTAAATGAAGCCTTGTTTGTTCATTGACCTTGGTGATGGAGTGAAGAAAGACAGTGGCTTTTCTAGCAGCAGTGGTAGTTCTATTTTTCCTGCACAATCCCCAGATAGCTCAGTGATTCCATGGAGCATATCCTACAGCACTGCCTTTTTCAAGCTTCTCCACAGAAAATCTTCCATCTTACAAAATAACCCTCCGACCTGGATGACACTCAGAAAGATGAAGAACTAAAGCTTGTTCAGAAGCTAAATCAATAAGAGAGGATTAATTTTACTTTCTGGTTTACCACTCTTGTATCTGTTATTGTTTGAAATATTTTGAAGAGGGGGGAAAAAAGAGGTGCTGCATTTCCTTGTAACCTCTTCACTAACACTCCTGTTACCATCATTCAATTATTTCAGTACTATTGAAGCCCTGTAAGGTTTTTACAGGCATTGAAAATTCCATGTATTCTCTCTCCCCCCAGTCACTAGTGGGAGCAAAAGCTTTGTGTGACCAAAGCAAAATCACAGAAAGGGACCAGTCGTTCATTTCCTGACCATTCCCATCAGTGCCTCTGGCAAATGTACTTGTTTGATTTTCAGCAGATTTCTTTTTCAAATAGTAAAACAAGAACAGATTTTCCTCTTAATTCCTGTTTGATTGCAGGGGAGATTCGTGTCAAAGGATATTCCTGGAGATTCAAATGAGCTCTTAGAAATGATGTCTCCTAAAGTGTTTAGAAAACATGCAAACAATGTGCATTCTTTGGGATTCTTTGTCAGGGCAGATGCAACAATAGACCTCAGGAAAGATAAGCAGATGTTATTCTGCACACTCTTCATTTCAGAGGCTTTAGAAATTCATGAGGTCTTTTGTAGGTTTTATGAATCTTCTAATAACAGTGCAGCTGTTCCATTCAGAACCTAAACTTGTCTTCAGACGTTTATTTGCATCTGCAGATATTGAAGGAATGGCCACATTTGACAGGTTTGCAAGATATTCTCTCCAGAGGCAACCAGGCAGTGCCTGTAAATTCTGTGTCTTTCCCTCCTCCCATGCCCTGGATTCTGCTGTTCCATGGCTGGAATCCTTTGGTAATTCAGTGTTGCATTGCCCCCATCCCTATGATGTAGAGATCTAAAAGGCAATTCAACTTTCTCAGAATATTTCCACTTTCTACATGGGCAGCATTATGATTATTTTCCAATTTTATGAAAACAGCTGATGAAGCTGTCAACAACACACAGAAACTCATGTACTGCCACACACGGGTGTGTTCTCATTACATTCTGGTCAGGCAAGACAAATCACACTGCAGATGATTTTGCTGGAAGTCGTGGATTTGATCAACCAATGCACTGTGCTGAAGCTGACTGCATTGCCCAGAGCCAAGCTGTTTTACACCAAGCCTCCTCTGACAGAGCCACCATCCCTTCTGGGTTGTGAATGTCCAGATGGAATATTTAGATCTTTGCTCATTCTGCATTTTTGTTGTCTCACCTTGCATTCACTTTAAATTCACTGACGGGTTTATTTAACTCTTTGTTCTCCTGCTAACCTTGAAAAATGTTGCTTACTCTTATTCATGTAGTAACTGCTGTAGCAACTGGATGTTCCCCAGAAAAAACCCCAGACATTTTCAATATTGTGCTTGGCTCCTCTCCAAAGGTAGGACAGTACCTCACAAGCTGCTGTCTCTGCTCTGTGGCTTGAAAATACCCTTCAGTTGCCTCTAGTGTTCTCTGAGTGAGGCCAGTGTCCCTCTGGATGCAAAGCATCAGAATAGTTTATCCAGCACAGGAACCACACAACAGAGTTCCTTTGGTACGTGGTAGTATCAGTTTACTTTAACATTTATTGAACCAAAAATATTTACGGTCTGTATCCAGTGTATCCATTCCTGAAATGAGAACTACTCTGCCTTTTGTGTTAAGTACTGGCAGTAGTAGTGTACAGGTGAGTCCTCACCAGTAAGTGTGAACTGAATTTGACATTCCTGAGCACAGAAGAGAGATGGAAGAAAACACACAATTCACTTAACAGGAAGAGATGCTTTCAGAAAACTATTGTGAGGTGAAACAGGCTTGGTTTGGGCATGAAAGATAAAATGACAGTGCTTCACTTGAAATAAGAGCAGAACTAATGCTGTAATTACTGGCCTGGAGCAGCACTGAAGTCTGTGGAGAGCATCAAACTTGGGACGGGGTTAAGGTGATTTCAGTTCAAAGGAGGGACAAACCCTAAGGATAGAATGTGCCACAGAGCAATTAAAACAGTGGTTGGGAGGTCCTGACAGAATTTGAAAGTACAGACAAACGCACTGAGTGTCAGTGAATGAGAAATCTCACCCTGGATTTCCCCAGCAACCTTACTTTTTCTGGAATTAATAACTAAGACAGCAAATGCACAGAGGAAGCCCTGGTTCCTGTGCCTCCCAGAGAAGGAAGCTTGGTCAGCCTGATGATTAAAAATAGAAGAAAAAAGTAGAACAACAGAAAAAAAATATGAGGTGGGACTTCAGCTGGGGCCTGATCAAAGAGCTGAACTGAGTCTGGGGGCTATCAGAGGGCAGACTCTTCCTTCCTTTCTTCCTCCCAGGGGGTCAGAGGTGATTCCCACGCCGTGACACTCTCCCACCTTGCTGCCCCACGGGGGATTGTTTTTGCTGTGGTGAGTTATCCATTAAAAAGCAGGAGAAGCCAAGCTGCTCTGCAGGGAGGTGACACTGCAGGTCACAGCTACCCCGTGCAGCCTGGCTCTGCTTCCAGCCTGTCACAAAGATCCCTGTGCAGAGCCCTCTGAGGACACGGTGTCCCATCAAGCACCGCAGCTACAGAGATGCAGAGGAAGTGTGCTAAAGCAGTGAGAGGAAATCTGACAGCTAATACTTCCTATTTTCCTAGATCTTCTTCGCGGAGGAGCAAGCTGCCAGGTGGTGTTGGACTGCATTCCCAGCCAGGAATAGACTGACATGCTGCTATTTTGTGTTTCCCTGAATCCCGATGGATACCAGCTGAAATGGGAACTATTCTGATTAACATTCACTTCATGATTACAGAATAAAGGAAAACAGCTTTTCTTTCTCCTCTAAAGACACTGCCTGCTCATTAGAGTTTGGGATGTCCATATGTTTTCCAAACTCAGGCTGCAGCCCTGCATATGGAATTGCTGGTAATAGCTTTTACAACTAATTATTTGAAAATAGTCAGGCTAATAAAATTATTTTGAAGAGATATCCTGAGTTTGCCAGAGATATCTGACTGTGTCACTGAGGTGGGAGATGAACAGCTGAGCTGCCTGCTGGTGGGTCCCATGTAGAGACCAGGACTCTGAGGAATGACACAAGTACTGGTTTTCAGTGATCAGAAATTTGTAACAGCTTTTGTGCACTTCTGGGCCCCTTTCCTTTACATGCCACAATCACCAAACACTTTGCAGCTCTTGGAGAGGACAAAGTAAATGCGTGAGCTTTCTGTTAAGTCCTGTACGTGAGGCAATGCTCCCAGAGCTCAGGATGAGCAGGAATGGGAGGCAGAGCTGGTGCTCTCCTGCAGAGCTACCCTTGCTCCCTACCTCCTCGGCCCTGATGTGGCTGACACACTCCTGCCTGTAACTGCTTCTTCCAGACACTCCAGGAAGTTCAGTGCTTGGAAAGAGAGTGGTACTGGAGAAGCTGAGATTCTCTTTCTTCAAATACACTGGAAAATGTCTCACAGGCATTCCTCTCTGGATGCAGAACGGGACCCAGCCCGGATTATTCTGTTGTGTGTGTGCAACTCTTGAATTTGCAACATAATTTAAAGGAAAATCTCAAGGCATCTCCAGGCAATAAAAGGATAGTAGTCCATAAAATGGACTGGCAGTGTTTCAGTGATGATACAAGGAGATTAATATCACCAAGAGGTTACACATTCATCCTCTGACTCAAGTGAAAGTGCTGGTATTCGATGAGAACACCACAAGCAGAAAGCTGTCAGTCAATCTACCACCAAAACAAGCAGGAACCACATCAGGCTACTTTTAAAATATCAGGGCCCCTTAAAAACAATCTCCCAAATCTGAAGCCAATGAAAAAGAAGTGCCCAGCTGGGGCAGTTCAGTTCCTGCAGCTGTGACAAGCCAGGCCTGGCCAAAGCCCTGGCACTGCCTGCCCTGGGGTCTCCTCTTACCAGAGACAGATGCTACCACTGCCCGCCTGGGGGAAGCAGAACAAGAGAAAAGGGAAATTAAGAATCTCAAAAATGCCTTTACTTATATAAAATAATAATAATAATAATAAAAAACCAGGAAACTTTACCTTTATGCTTCCAATGCTTATTTTTTCTTTCTAAGAATTAAACCCTCGATATACTAATGAAAAGCCTAAAAATGTTTGTAGCTTCAAAGGGCTTTGTCCTGACTTTATTTTGGTGTAATAAGCACTGGCAAAGCTAGTCTATAATTTTGATAAAAAAAAAAAAATCTATAAATAAACAAGTGTGGTTGATGAAGCAAAACTGTGTTTCCAGCAGAGGCATACGCTCAACCACAGAATAATAAAGAAACAAAAGACTTGATCCAGAACTTTCCAAAACATGTTGTCATTGTGCCTAGGGGCTTCAGCTGCTGGCTCCAGTCCGCTTCCCTTTGCAGCCAGCTCCAGAGGAACTCCCCTCTGCGTGCAATCAAACCCAGATTGACTGGTTTTTGGAAGAGACTTATTTTTATCGCTCCCTTTCATGTGAGGCCCTTCCCAGTCCCAGACTCGCCGGCTCTCCCAGCCGGCCCCAGAGGAAGGCCCTGTCCTGCCTGGGCCGGGCACAGTCTCTGCCCGGGGTGGGAGCCACAGCTGCTGCTCCACACTCTATTTTTAGATCCAGTATTTTCTTGAGAAGACGCCTGAAGGATTCATTAAGGCAGCTTTTCCTCTCTGATCCTGGCTGCCACATCGGATCCAGCTGGAGCGGGTATCCTCAGAGAGCAGGGCTCCATCCAGTGTCTGCCGGATGAGTTACTGAGAGCTCTGCTTACATCCATAAATTAAACCTCAGAGACTGCTTCCACTCCCCAGGAAAGTCATACTCCTCAGTAACAGAACCAGCAGTAACAACTGGAACAGAATTCTCAGCACGATTCTTGGCTGGCTTGCCTGACAGGCAAACATCCTGGGGTGCTCCCAGCCCTTCCAGACCTGTTTTCATTCAGACAAGGCTGGAGAGAGAATGTGATGCTGTTACGAGCAATAGGTGATCAGGCATTTTCAAAAATAGATCACAGTGACATTCTTGGGTTTGAACTGCTGGATTTTTTTGGCAAAAGATGCCTTTTGAGCTTATCAGACCCAGGATTTGGTCCTGTTGCTTTAAACAAGCTAGTCTAAGCATAAGGATGTGCACAGCATTGCTAAGCACAGCCTCCAGGTTCCTACCTTCCCATGAAAAATACTCTTCAGCATTTTGATATCTAAAAGCTTGTTTCTGGAGTGAATATTGGGATGTTCTAAACCATACCCCAGTACAATCAGGTATGTCCCAGTCTGAAAACGCTGCTGTCAACAGAATAAAACTGGATAAGAGCATTTATCTACATGAAAAATTGTCCTTTAATCTCAGTTCCACCCTGTAAAATGTAGGTTGCATCTTAAGCTCTTCTGTGCTGTCGGAATAGGTGAAAGGAAGCTCCTTTGTACTCCTCATCTCTCATGCACAGAGCATTAGCACGTGCAATTAGGCATGACATTTGGGTAAATATTGCCTGTGTTAACAGCCAAAGCACCCAGGAGACAGGGATCAGCGAGCAGGGAAAGGAAGGGGAAAAAAGCCCTGCTGAGGCAGAGTTTTGTGCTGGCAAAAGCAACACACAAGTCTGTGGATTATCATTTTCACCTCCACCTAGACTAAACTCCTGATACGTTGTTGGTTGTACTTACTCACTTTCTATGAGTATTACTCTTCATATTCAGCATTAAGCTGAATTCTCAGGCATCTTATAAAACCCCAGCTACTTCCTGATTTTAATATCCTGAATTCCTTACTTTGTATGTACAAAGTACTCATATTCACCAATTTTATTTAACACTGAACAGTTCAATACTAAAGAGGGGCTGATAATGGGGATGCTCTTGTTAAAAGTTCAAACAGAGACAAAACAAAAATGCAAAACTAGTACCTGTATGCACAGATTTGCTGCTAGGCACCATATTGGTTTAAAGGCTGTGCACTCTGACATGATCATTCCATCACCAAGGGCTGGACTGTAATCCCTTTATGTTTGCTGGGCATTCACACTCTGGGGTTTTCTGCCATTAATTACAGTTGGGTTACTCAGCACCCAGGCTCAGGACAGTGGCTCTGCTCAGATCTAGGTCACTGGGGCTCGGCCCAAAAGTCCTTTCCAAGAACAAAAGATACAGCTGCAGTCAATTCTGAACTGCAAACTTAAAAGTGACACAAGGAATATTTTATCTGCACATTAAGAAAATGTCCAAACCTTCCCCAAAGATATCCAAATCACTCTGTATGTGAATGATCTGCTGATTTGGTTGCTCAGGGTTTATGTTGTGAAACCACACGAGATTTGAGACTGAACAGTTTGAATGCCCTGCACAGTGCTTCCAGAGCAGAGACTGCTGGAGCTGCAGAGCCCGGCCATCGTGGCTGGGTCACCTGCTCAGGGTGGCCCAGGAAGCCCAGCCACTCCTTTCCAATGGCCAATTTGCAAAGCTGTGCTCATCTTTACAAAGGACTGAGCTATTTTTTTTTCTTTTGTGGCCCCCAGATATTTTGAACATTACATATAGCATCCATATTTATATTTTAAATAAAAACACACAAAAGACTTTAAAATAAAACTTCTTGCTGGCTTCTGGAGATGACTAACAGCGTGTAAATACTGCAAATTGACAGACACTGGGATTTTATTTTTTGTTCTGGTCAGCGTTGCATAAACTTTGCTTTTAGCTTTGTTTTAATCAGTTATGAATTTGATCTTTTTTCTATTCTTAAAACTGAGCTCCAGGACCACCACCACCAAATTTAGCTCCAATTGCTGAGATCTCACACCACCACAGAGAAGGCCTGGTGTCAGAACATGTAATATTCAATATCTATTATCACATTCATAAACTGTAGGTGTTTAAAAGTCATAAGCTTCTTTTCCTATTAAACCTGGCCTTTTGGATGTGGGGAGCAATGGGCACTGCAAGCTGGTGACACCATCATTTCATGTCAGGGCTGAGGACACTGGGGATGAACCCCCCTGGGAAGTGCACATGCATTTTCAAAATGCTGTTCTTGGGATCCTTCACCAAAAATTCTTAAAAAACCTGATCTGTCATGCGAGCAGATGAAATGTAAAAAATTTATAACTCTCGGTTTTCACTTCAGAGAAAACTGTATCCGAGGGTGGAAGCAAACACAGAGCTATTTCCTTCCAGAGAAGTTGTTCCTACCTGCTTTCACACTGCAGAATGCTTAATGGCCATTTGATGGACTTGCAACGGTGAAAGAATTTAGGACTGAGACATCATTTCATTTTATACCAAACTCATGGTTATTGTGAGGTTTCACAAGTGTCTGGAAATTTTTCCAAACTCTCAGAGTGGGAGTAAAAGCCTCATTTTCTGCAAACACCTGAAGAAGTTCTTGCAGAGTTCCACCAAGCAGCCACGGGTAACAGGAGCTCCCCTTTTCAGCTGATTTGTCTCTGTTTAGAAACTCGCATGTGCAGACCCTGTCTGTGGCACAGCTCCAGCACCATCTGCTCCTGTGTCTCCAGAGCACAGGCAGCCAGAGCTCTGACAACTGAGGCTGGAGCATAGGGTGTGTTTATAGCTCAGAGCCACTGCACACGAGTAGGCCTTGAGGGAGGCTGAGATGGTTTGCACTGTCCTTTCACATCCATTTGAGTATTTTCTGCTGTTTTGGTTGAGTACATTGGCTGTTGAGTTTAAAACTCAGAAAAAAGAAATAAGTCCTTGATGTTTCTCTAAAAAAACTACACACACGTGTTCAAGGAAGCTGTGTATTCAAGCTTCCACTTTGTGTGGAAAAAGACAAACAGGGTAACAGAACTATTATTTTTAATGCTCTAATGTGTACGTCCAAGGTATGTTGGCACAGGAAATCATGTGAAGAGTTACAGACCATTTGAGCTGTGCAGAATGGAGCTCTCCTGCCCTAGCTGTGGCTCTGCATTTAGCAGAGGGAGGGGGTGGACTGCCTCCACATGGACACCTCGCTGTGCAGGCTCTGGAATCCCACCACAGAGATCACTGCTGTGCACAGGAGGGGGCTCTGGAGTCACCCCTTGGGCAAGGCAAGGCCAGCTGAGCTGCCCATTCTCCCGTGGTAGCTGCCAGAGGCATAAACAACAAATAAAGCACTCCCTGTCCCTGATCATGTGCCCAGCTCGTGAGCCCAGCCCTGCCCTCCCAGACGAGAGCCATGGAAAGTGTGGATGATGCACGACAAACTACAGCTCTGCCTTGCTTGGCGCCCTGCTGAAGGCCACGTTTGTTCTTGAACAAGCACTCAAATGCCACGCTTGAGATCATGAGAGTGGGAGAATGCTCTTCATGTGAGAGAGATCCATTCTATTCACTCTTTCAGAGCTTCTTCCACAGCATTTTTTGACTTTGACAAAAACATTGCTTGGATTCTCCCGGAAAACATATGACGTCCAATAGTAAAAGGGTTGTTTAAAGAAAGAGGTTATTTCTACAGTGGCTGTCAGTTGTTGTGAATGGTGATTTCACAGCACCTGGAGAAGGAGCAAGCAAAGACAGCCAGCAGCTCTGCAGGCAGCGTGGCCAGCCCAGGGCAGATGTGGCACCTCTGTGAGCACCTGAGGGCTCAGAGGGAGCGCTCATTTTCTCCACTGAACTTCTGTACCTGGCACACAGAGCTGCACTCCAAACAACGTGTGGCATCTGTTCTAGCACGGAATTAGATACAAAAACAGGGAGAAAGTTGGGTGCATGAACCCAACCTGTATGTTTGCTCACTACTGTTGAGTTTGACCAAATCTACTGGGAACTGGGAGCACTGAAAAACCTGTCAGTATTTACAAGCTTCTGGAACAGCTCCATTCTTTAATCATTTCTAAGCTCCAAGTAAGCAAGAAAGGACAAATGAACAGCTCTGACAACATACTGACTGACAACGTGTTAACATTTTTCAAGCACTCCAAGGGTGCTTTCCAAAGAGGTTTTGGAAGGTGAAAGAAATGAACAGAATGCGGTGTGTGCAGCCAGAAGTACCGTGTGATGGCAGCTTCAGTGATTCTTCTGCAGTACTGAACATTCTTTGACTTGCAGAAACTCAAACAATCTGTCTCTGAAGAAATAGCTCCAGGATGTTGCGACAGGAAGGAAATGTACTGTGTAAATGCTGGAGCATCTTATGGAACTGAGAGATGCTGTGCCTAAGGAAAACTGATTGGGAAACATTTAAGTAATACACGTGTCCAAAGAACAGGATCGATACACTCTGAAACACAGAAGGCTGCTGAAGTTGAAATTACAAGGAGACATACATCTGCCCCCCTGTATCCATTGCAAAGTCACCTGACAGGACTCTATTTGCAGTGTGAGCTGTGGTGTAGCAAAGTACAGCCATAAACAGGCCCTTCACTGTGCCCCAATGTTAATTTTTATGTTTAATCCATCAGCATTGAACTCTGGAAATAACAGGGGGTGTCCAGGTTAATTCCTAAAGCAGAGTAGGAAGGAGCAAAGAGCAGTTACGAGGCTTACCAAGGCCAGTCCTCTCTACATTCCAAGAAAGGAACAAAATTAAATGCACTTGGAAACTCAATTTGACAGCTGTGAGCACTGCTCTGTGAATGCTGGAATGGGACCATTTTGTCCCTAAGATAAATCCTGAGTTTCTTGTAGGTGTTGAACTGTAAATATTGAAGCTGCATTTAGCAATGGTGTCCAATGAAAAGGGAATTTATCCACTCTAGGCACCAGCCAAAGCCTACAATTTTTCCTCAGAAAATTCCCTATTGATAGCACTCACAAGAGCTTTCCCACGTCGATATTTTTGACAATGCTGCTTCTATTATCAGAATAAAAAACACACCCATTTTTGCTATTGTGAGTGTTGCAACTACAAATTTATTCTCTCTATTAAACTGTCAGTAACTTTTCACTGAAAATGTTCTCATCTTCTGAAATCTGGCTGCCTTCATCTGAGCTGAGAAACAAGGGAAAATGATCCATCCAAACTCCCAGAAATCACTAACTTGGTGAAAAGTTTTCATACTGTATAACCAGTGATATATCTTCAAAATGCTCAGTTTACCCACCACCCGAGGCATGTGCAGAGGATGAACTTTTCTACTTATGTTCTAGCACTATCCACACATTTAGAGATGACATCTGACTCAAACTGACACAAACATCTAAGCAGCAAGTTGCTAACACATACACTGTGCAAACAAACCAGCAAAAGCAGGGGGGTGTTTGCCTCTTTCTCTGAAAAAGGAGGAATTGATACTCTGAGCAGGGCCTGAATTCCACATGCTCCTAGTCCTGGGGTTCGGCGTGACTTTTTGCAGCCCTCAGTAGCATTTTGGTCACATTTTCTTACTCATTATACTTAAAAGGCATCTTACTGAAGCAGAAAAGTTCTGGAATCATTTGGGAAACAAAGTCTCTTGGGTTAAGTAGGAATTCTAAGGGACAAGTAAAGTGAATCTGAAAATGATAATACCTGAGAATGCCACCTTGTGCTAATTCCAAGGGACTGGGGAGTGTTAGCTGAGGTTAGGTCCTGAGGCAGCTTCAGGAAGGCTCTGCCAGAAGGCCCATACAGAAATTCAGGTTATGTTTCATTGACTGATTGTAATCCAGGTACTGTTTGAAGTGAACAGTGAGTCACATCCATGACAGCTAACAGTCTATACACATGGCAGCCTACTACACTGGTGGGAAACAGTGCCAAAATAACTAAGAGGCAATTCCCAAACAAGCCAAGGCAGACCCGGCTCCATATTTAGCTTTAAATCACAGAGTAGCAGGAAAAAATGCCAGGTTGTCAGCTTTTTATGCTTCACTCCACGGAACGCTGACAGCACGCAGGGCTGCGTGGCTGGAAACCGAATTCGGGGCAGAGGGCAGGGCAGGGTTTGAAAAGAGCCGCAGAGCCCAGGCTGGGGGTCAGTACAGTGGGGAGGCTGGGGAAGTGCCGAGCCCGGGGAGGCAGTGTCTCCGAGGGAAGGCACTACCCCGAGCAGCTGAGCGGGGACGGGAGCACATTCCGCAGCCAGCCGGAGGGTGGCCGAAACCACCAGCAGCCACAACAGCCAAGGAAAATCGCCTTAGACACGCAGAAGTAATGAAAGGACTGAGGGCCGGCAGAGGATCGCTGCCCGTGCCAAGGTCTCTGAGGAGAACCACACAGCTCCGACTCTGTCCGACTGAGCTGACAGCTTGTATGACTTTCAAATTCTTGCATTAGCAGAGATTCTTAATCATCACTTAGTGCTGTATGGTCTGGGAGAAGCAGAGAAGGGAACTGTGTCTTCAGATGGGTCCCACAAAAGCCTTTGGTACTTGCAGTTCTGCGGAGAATTGAAATGCCCAGCCAAGGCATTAACTTCAGATCATTCAAGTTGATCGCAGATATTTGCAGTCTTCCAAACAGCATATTCCAAGCATGCAATTAGCATGAGTCATTAATCCTCTCATCCCCTGACAGCACAGTCAGATCTCTGGTTTTCACACCAGGGAGGGAGTTGCAGTAGCCATACACTTTGACTCTGATAAGAAGGAAATTAATTACTCAAGAAAAGGGTTTTTTTGCTGTTTAGCCACTTAGCTACTGATAAACACACAATCCATGGCTGGGGTTGAAATCCCACTGGTGAGGGTACAGGCTGCAGGCACCCCACAGCACCACTTTATTCAGGATGAGGGGTTCTGTGCCTCACATGGACTCTGCTCACAAGGCTGACGCGGTGTCTGCCTGCAGAACCTAGCCCCAAAGCCACGTGTCTGCCGAGCTGCCGCCCCACAACCAGCCACAGACCCACACTGGGGCTTCCCAGGGACTGATCCTGACCATCCGACTCCTCTGGAAAGCCCTGCTCTGTTCTACTGGAACTAAATGCAAAGAGAAGCGGCCCGAGTGCGCTAATTAGGAAAACAGCTACAAGTAGAGTAGATGAATGCTGATCAGGACTGCCAGAGCCTGATTTTATTGATCACCTTAAGTACAATTTAAATGACAAGTTTTTATTAAGGTACCCTTCTGATGATCTTGATTCTAATCTTATGCAGGGAACAGCACACAGGGATCCTGATCCCATCTGAAGCCTCTGGAATTACTGGGATACAAAAGTAATAAAACAGTGCAAGGCCAATACAGCACTGAAGGTTTAGCCCTTCACAAAATCAAGACTACTTGATATTTTTAAAGAAATATTTTGCTTACTTTGCAACAGTTAGTTTTACTAACATATTACTTCCCAAGAGAAGTGGAATTTTTTTTACTGTCTGTTTATAACAATAATAATAAATCAGTATATGCCCATGCCTTCATATACTGAACTTAGAAAATATTTTTTAAGATCAGTCTCTTACATATCATCAGACAAAGGAATGCAAATAGTGGAGAATTGTTTCTTTACCCATTTTCCACATTTCACATATCTTTTAAATTAGGGGTCATAAGCTGTAGCAAATACAGCGTTTAAAATCCAATTCATTAGCTCTGTGAGCCAGCAGCAGCCCTTAAGATCATTTTAGGTACTGTAGGAAGAATGTAAGTAATTTGGGAAGGAAAATGTCCTGGATTTTAAAATCTATTTGCCACTTCTGCATTAAGCAACAGCTTTGCCAGAGCTTTAATGCTAACTTGAATAACGGAAGAAAATGTTAAACTAGTGCTTTAAAAAATCCAGTAGAATTGGAGCCCAGCTGTACTATGGAATACAACACGTTTTCCTGCTCCTTAGCCAGATCAGCTGCTGAGGCTTTTGGAATAACAGCCCTATCAGAAGGGGCTGAGGCAATGGAACCTTTTCCCCACTACTCCACACAAATGTGGGAGCTGTTTCTCTTTCAGATAAGAAGCCAAAACCAAGCAAAAGAATCTGCCGAGTGTCAGGCCATGGGCAGCGGGGCTCAGTCCCCAGCAGAGCCAGGAAGGAGCCCCTGGGGCATGTGCTGGGCCCTCCTCGCAGGGCTACTGCACAAGCCATGCACTAAGCCCAGGCAATCAGCCAGAAACAAACAAAAATATCATATAAAACTGCACAAAGAGCAGTGCGTATGTTGGTAGGAGAGTAAATCCTTGCAGCGAGTATCCCAAATGTTTTGCAGCTGAGGAATCTCACCCCCTTCTTCCCATCCACTGGAGCCACCAGGGACACCAGGACGTGAATAAAGGATATTGTGCCCTTCTGCCATTCTGCAGGCTTTGCTGCTGGATCTCATCAGCTCTAGAGTTAACAGATTCTGATTACTCTTCTACAGATCTTGTTAGACCCCACTTGTACCCACTGTTCAGCCCTCACACACATTATACTGGGAAATCTTTTGACCATATGGAAAAATACCATAGACAAGAAAGTGTAAAATACTAGAAAGCCTTGGGGAAAACTGGCAGGTGGAAACATTTTTATTGTCTTTTTGACTATATGAAATTGCTGAAGCTTGGTAGGTGCCACAAAGCACATCACAGAACTATTAAACCTCTTAACAACATCTTGACATTTTGATTTCCAGACTCGGTGAGGTATGGCTGTTTTCCTTGCTAAATTCACCCCATTTATCTCTGAGTTCACCTCACTTTTCACTTGTAGCTTCCTTCATTCTCTTGCAATAATCCATGTCCCTGCATTCTTTCTCCCAGTTACTCTCCTCCTCCTTCTGTATCTCCACTATTTGACAAATTTATTCAGTTCCCTTTCCCGGTACAATTGCTGATTTTTAGTCTCTGTTCTGTGTGACAAGTCCTCTCTCTGTCCCACGGCGGTCACACTGCCAGGCTTCATGAGCATGTGGAGCACTGGCCAGCAGGGGCCTGGAGGCCTTAGCTGTCCCTGCCTGGGCTAGGTGGGCACCACACCACGTTGTGGGGGGGCACCTGAAAATAAGGATCTCGTTCAAGTGAATGTTTTGTCTCCTGCTGAACATCTTGGAGCCTACTGGAGACTGACAAGTATTCATTCTCTTTGGGAGGTTTTTGACTATTTTCCCACTTTCAGCATACATAAAAATACTGCCTACTTTTGCAAACTCCTCTTGGGATTTCTTTCTCTATTTTTATTACAAAAATTATGAACAAGCACTCTCACAACAGAGAACTAACACACATTAGGATGTCCTGCCTCGGTAACCCAATGAGGATGCCTCACGCCCAGCCCCACAGGGCCTCCAGGCCATGGCCAGAACCCCCCTTTTTTGTGAGACCCCAGCCCCCAGAAAGCTGCTCTAAGGCACCAGCATGACTGGTACATCACTCAGCCACATCAACACCAGTGGCACAGGCACCATTTGCATGTCAAATTCACAGATTAAACATGTGAACAGATGACAAGTGAACATCTTGATTCACACTGTGTTTCTCCTGCTTGTCAGCTCCTGGCAGTTAAGAACAGTCACTCCAAAAAGTGCTAAAAATAACACACAGGCCCTGCCTTCGAATTCTTTTTTTCCTCCAATTTTGCTTTGATATCCTGCTCAACACTGCTAATAATGAAGTTAACATGTCCCAGAAATCATTGCTATAATTTTAAAGTAACATCAGAAATACATATGACCTGTGAGCGGGTGGAAGGGCAGAAGGAGATGCAAACATCCAGCTAAGCCATGCTATCAGTCTGGACTGTTTTCTCAGGTGACATCAAGACAGCATAAAGAAGTATGAAAGTACAAAGACTCAAAGACTAATTCGGGATCTGACCCTTGTCAGGGAGAAGTGCAGATCCACTTCCTCACTCCCAGGATTCAGGAGAGTTTCCCAAAGGCTTGTTCCCGTTTCTCTTGTGCCACACGACATGGGGCATGAGGTGTTCCACACCATGATCTCCCAGGTTTTCTCTACAGCCTTTTAAAATCTCTTCAAAGGATAATGCCTTCCCCATCCCTTCCCCTCCTTGGATAACAGACTCCTTCATTTTCCACACAGAAAAGACTCCTGTGATCTGTGGTCCCACCTCCAGCAGCCTCCTTTTGTCTGCCCACGGGCTAGAGCAGGGAGCCACAGGGGCTGGGCCCCCTCCTCCTTCTCTCTTTCCAGGGATTTCCCAGAAGCAGCTCCAGCTTCCTGCCCCGGTCTGGCTCATGCAAAGGCTCCCCCCGAGCGCATTTCACGGCCGGCACCGCCGCGAGGCACAGCCGGCATCCTGCGGGAGGAAAACCATCCCTCACCGCCGGCGTCTCGCTCCGGGGCAGCCACACCAGGCAGCTCTGGAGTTACCGGCTGTGAAATAAAATTCCCACTGAATTAAGCCCAATTGATGCTCAGAATTTTTGATGTAGCTCTAGAGTCTTGACAATTCTGCCACAAACCTCGTGGAACACAAACGCACTGGGAAAAATTCAATCAGATGAAGCACTGTGTGTTCAAAAACTACAGTTGCTGAAGCCCAGGTCCCCGTCAAAAAGTGAAAATTAATAAATGGGAATGTCCTTTTCCAAAAGTGACAAATCACTATTGCACTCTGCCTGAGGGAATCCTGAACCGATCTTATTGTTCAAGCGAGTAAGCACGAGGCAGATTAACAATGTCTGCTAAACAACATTAATTTTGAAGGCTGATTGTAATTCCAACCAGGGAAAAGGGTTATCCCAATGCCAGTTGTGCACTGTCAGCTTCTAAGCAGAAATACCATGCTATTAGTGTTTCTATGTGTAAAATTCTTGTCAAAACAGACTTCTAGTTTTTGAAAGAAAATAAGAGGCAAATACAAAATCATCAAGGTTTAAATGAAATATCTCCTTGGAGTGAAGTATTGTCTAAAACACTGCATTTCATACAGTGTGTTAAGACACACCCTGCTCTACACGTGGCACCTGGTATTCCAATTTTATTTAAAACTATGTGTAGCTCACATATTCTAACAGCAAAGGGAAACTGGTCTGCAATTCTGAAGCTACTGAGCATTTCAAGTCCTGCCCAGAAGCAGTAGAATATTTATAGATTTCCAAGTGCTGTTAAGGTGAGGATTTCTGAAATAATATAATACAAATAAATAGCATTGACTAAGTAAGCTGTAGGAGAATATAATGTTATTTCTATTTATGATGAACTGTCTATTAATACAGTAACAAGTAACACAGCAAGACAATAACACAGTTGTAAATATTAATTTTATAGCTTCAAAATATACAATGAACTGAAAAGCAAGAGGTCAATTCACTATGAGCTGCACAACCACCAAAGACTTTTACAGCAAACTTTAAAAGCTACAGTGGAAGTTGACTTTATAGCAACTATCACATTTATTTCATGCATCTTGTTTCTGTGGCATCATTAAGGGAATTCAAAATTCACACAGTGCCTTTTTTGTTTAATTATGATAATGATAATTTATACCAATGGCATACAGATGAAAGCAAAATATATCAAGAGACTTTAATCTGAATTTAGTTATTTACTGATCCTGTTATTCCTGCCTCTTTATGTTGTATTGGCTAAAAAAGTAGGCAAGATATCACAGATTTAGAGAAAACTGGTGATTGCTGAATGCTAAATTAAGATACGCCTTTTGCAGAAGAAAATTCCCCAATACTTGTAGCAATAATACTAAACCAATCTCATAATTGAAATCACCAGGACTAAAACACAGGATGATCAATCTTGCCAAGACTGTATTTGTAAACTTTGATTTTTTAGATCATATTTTTTTTTCACGCTGAATGAGGGGATTAAAGTAAAGCAATTTCTTCTGCTCTCTAGAGAACCTGGGTACATGAGGTGTTTGCACCAACAGCTCCAACACCTCCCACTGGCACCTCACTGCACACCCCCAAACCAACCAGGCTGAGACACACGTGGGTCAAAAGGTTAATGGGGGTGGTGACCCCTGCTAAGCATGACACGGGAAAAGATTAATGTAGCTTTTGCTTATCTACATGAAATTAAAAACTGCAGGGGATAAAGCCTTTACACTGATCTTTGCTGAATGACTACACAAAAATTAAATACCCCAACTGACTTGCTAATCTTTGATGTTTTAAAACTGATAAACAGTTCAGAAACATCTAGGAAAAGGGGATTACACAAAATATTTTTGGCACCTTGGACAATGCACAAAACAAAAAAGGTATGAACACCACTAGCCAATAAACAAATGAAACCTCATCTCCATGGCTCCAATTCACCATCTATTTCTAAAAAAGGATCATCCTAAATGGCAATAGGATGTAACAGAGTGGCAGAAAAGCCACTCAGGTCTCACGAGACCTGAATCTTACATTGCACTCTGCCATTTCTTTCCTACAAATTTAACTCTTCCTTGCCTTACTTCTTCTGCACAGTGGAAATGACAGCACTAATCCCTTTTCTTTTGTCAAACATTGCTGAGAGGGAAGAGCATCCCACAAAAGGCAGTGCAGTCACCTGTGTGCTGGGTGACATGGTTCTCACGGCACATGACCCAGCACCGGCTGTGCCTGGGGGGACAGGGCACAGACCTGGTCACACACAGCACTTCCAGCCTCATGGCTTTGAACAGCCTCTGGTTTTCTCCGAGACACCGTTTTTCAAAAGGAAATATGTTTCCTTTTCAACAGAGATACATTTCTTACGAAGGAAACCACAGTGTCACACTTTTCCTGAGCAGACAGGAACACAGTAGCACATGTCCAAGCAGAACTTCACCAGGGTGTTCCTGAGGCCGGTCACAGCCCTGCTCAGGGGATGCTGAACTCCCGCTGGGGCCGTAGAAAGGGGCACTGCATCTTCAAAGGAAACAGATTTGCTTCAGAAAGGGGCAAGAAGTTGAAGAAACATCTGTAAAGCCTGATAATAGAATCACTTCCTGAAATTCTTTCACAACTACTGCTGTGAAAAGCAGGAAGTATGGGCAAGAGAAGGAAAGAAAGTTGCAAATAAGGGAAGAAATCTTTCTCACCCCCAAAACTGGCTGGACTGTGGAATGGTGCTGGAGATAAGACTGGAGGTGTCCTTAGTGGGATCTCTGTATCCTGATAACACAAAGAGCCAGCAGTGTGGCTCTGTCATCTGCCAGCTCTCCACCTGGATGCAGGGAAGCAGGAGGAGTGGTGGTGGCACCGTGCACGTCCCCCGAGGCAGAGCCCCTTCCCACACCGGCCAAGCTGGGCTGCAGCAGGGATGAACAAACCTTCACCGAGGCACACTCACAGCAGGTCACTGCAACCCAAACTGGCACTCCAAAAAGAAACACTCAGTGACAAGGAATGACACCTTTCCAAAGCTACGCTGGACCTAAGAGGATGAGGGTCTGTTGAATATGGCGTTTCATCTGTAAATATTGAATTTCAGAATATTAAGTGATGAGATTGCATACAGATGCAGATACACTGTTTTCTCCTCTCTGTATATGTACTTGAATAAATGTTATACAAACTTAGCAGATACCCTCTTTAAAGACCCTTTGGTCTTTAAAATAAAAATCCTCTTGAGATTAATTGCAAATCTTTGCAATTTGCTTTGGAAGACAAACTTGGCCAAAATTACCCTCTTGCTTCTCCTTTTTCTAAGGAAATGTAATTCTTCTATTAATAACTGCTGTAGCACAAACCAGACTTTATCCCATGCTGACAGACAAATCTGAGTTAAAAAGGGATCTCAGTTACACTTCCCAATAAATCCTCCAAGCAGGCCATTTGATTTTCCTCTCTCCTGTGCTTTACAAAACTTCTCCAACTCCTAAATCTGCACAGCTTCTCTGATTCCTTTCACTGTGCATGCTCTGAATAATCCCAAGTGTTTCCCAGTGCAGGCAGTCCCTTTGCCATGGGGCCATGCTGCAGGTGAAGCACAGCTTGTTCCACCTTCCCTGCTCCCTGCTGCTGCTCCAGGCAGGCACATTGGAATCCCCAGCTCCACTGAAATGAAGCAATTCGTTTTGACAGTGAAGATATTAAGGTTCAGCAAAACATCCGTGAAATAAAGCAATCATCCTTTCTGCTCTAGCATAAAACATATCTGGTTTACTCTCCTTCCCTTTCTTTCTAAGGAGAATCAATAGTTCTCTATTGAATAAATCCCTGCCCAGCAGACCAGATTGTGTTTCCTGCAGACGGTTCATAGCTCAGTCTGACTTAATGGTCTTGAGCCATATTGACTTCCACATTTTAACACAGGAACGCTGCAATAAATACCAAGAACAGTAAAAACACTTGAGATCTTTTTCTATATCTCTAAATGAAGGTAAGTGATAAAATATACTTGAGCAAAGCAGTGATTTATTTATTTATTTACTGCCAATTTAACTGTATATGTTTCCCCTAATCTCTCTCAAGGCTTTAGCAATACTGTCTGGAAAGAACAAAACATTCAACCAAAGATGTTGGCTGCAACCAAGATACATCTTCCTTCCCCCAAAGAAAAAGTGAGATTTTCTCCAAACCTCATGATGTTGTGTGAGAATAAATAATCTCCTAGTTCTCCCCCACTGAGGGAAGTGCGTTCCTGGTGAGGGACCTCGCGCTGGCCTCTGCCAGTGCCACTGCTCTGCTCCTGCGTGGAACCAGGCCCTGGAACTGCACACTAAGTCAGTTAAACTATTAAGATCTTCTACAGTAGCTCAATATTCTTGCATCAAACTGCACCCAGAAAGGAAACAGAAGCCAATATTGCCTATTAAGCAGAGACAGGCTAATAGCAAGGAAAACAATTAGTAACTATTATGCAAATTCTGAATTGGCTTCTCTATTCAGCCATTTTTTGGCATCTCTGAAAACGGCTTTTGTTCACACTAATATTTGGGAAAGAGGTTTTATTTATGCAAATAGATGCATTTCTAAAAAAAAAAACAAGCCCAAATTGCATTTAAATGAGCGTGTTTGTGCATCAATTAGTGAATTTGAGTTTTCTTTGCTGCAAATACACATCCATTTCAAATGGTTGCAAATGATTAGTGAGAGGGACAGAAAAACACAAGTGAGTCCATTTTCCTGAGCACTTGACAGACACCAAAATGCCCATTGTGGAAGAGATGGGGAGCTCTACAGATGGATAAAGACAGCAGCACAAAGCAGCATAGTCTACAGAACTGTAATTCTTAGTCAACCTTTTAAGTCTTCTGAAACACAAGAGAACAAATGGTATTCCAAAACGTCCAAGTTTATTCTGCCCGTGTTCTGCTGGCATGCTAAAAATACTTACTGCAAAGGGCATCAGAGATGTAACTAGACAGATACCTAAAAAGTGACAGTCAACGGAGAACAGATTGCTACTGAGACCAATCCCAGCTGATAGGATTCCTCTTCTATCAGTTAGAAGATACAAAAGGCCAATAAATCAAGGTGTAGCAGCAAGCTCAAGAATAAATCCCATTAATTTCATTTTTATCTTCCTCCAGAAGAGAGGGAGATGTGCCCCATATGGTCCCACCACAGCAGAGAGGTCTGCATCTACCTCCAAGGGCTGACAAGGGGAAGCTGCTCCTGGCCTTTGCTACTCCTGTTTTTGGAGGTCAAGAGCGGGTCCAGAGGTGCCTTGCAAGCCTTGTGCACACAGACTGGGCCTGCTGGTGAGGTGACCAGGGCCCTCCCAGCTGCCTCCCTTCAGACACACAGCCCTGTCACAGGGCAGCCAGCCAGGCCGGGCTGTGACCAGCTCCAGGACAGCCAAAATGTCCCAGGCACCTGTGCCTATCAAAGGTGATGGCTTAGAAGCAACATGGAATTCCCTCCTGGGTGCTACCACTCAGAAGAAACTCCTAGGAGAGAAATATTCACTTCACACATTCCTTCCCATGTTAACTGCCTCCCAGAAGACTCTGCACACTTCCCCTGGAAGTGCAGAAGTAAGGGTGCAATAATTTTCGCAGTGAGTGGCCCCATGGTTAAACTGCCCATCAGGTAGCAGGTGGCAATCCCAGCTGGGACTGTGCAGTGCTTAGTCCATGAGCACCAAATAATGTGTGGAATACACAAATCTATATTTTTTTGGCCTCATTTACATTACTGCTGCATATTGAATAGTCTTAAAAAATACTAACAACATATCTCTTGAAAGTCAAGCATGGCCTGATCTCTGTTCCATTCTGGTAGTGCATCCCTTAATTTGGGGTTACGAAATTCTGATTCCTTCTTTCACCTGAATGATTTCAGCAGAGATGTCCGTGTTTGTCAGTGTACTGAAATTTCTCTCACAAACCCAGTCACCAAACCCCAGTTCTAATCCTGTTCACACAGGGTTTCCAGCGGGTTAGCTGGTATATGGCACACATCTGATGCTGGATAAAGCACATCCATTCCTATGCCTCAGCCACTGGCATCACTGTCAGCCTGATTTGGGGTGACTGTAGCTTTAGAAGGAAGGATCGAAACACACTATGAATTTCCTACCTCAAAAGATTGGAGATTAGACATGTGGAAGCATTTATTTACTTATATTAAATACTCCTAATTTTGCAGTGTCTTGCTTTTATACACTGCAATTAGAGCAAAGTAGCTGATTTGCTTCAGCAAATATTCAGGTATTCCTTCAGTATCCCATCCCCTGTCTAGGGAGGTTTTTATCCCCTCCAAAATCTCCACATTTCTTTAAACAGTAATATAAAACACACAGTGGGTATTTGAAAAAAATTGAAACTGTTCAGGCAATAATATTCTCATCTGATCTTAATAGTGCTGTTTATGCAGCATATATAATTAAAAGCATTTTCAGTATCAGCTTAATTAATCTCAGAAGTTCAGTATTCAAAGAGCAGAGGAAATAAGCTTTTGCTGCTCATTATATGTCGTGCAATTATATGATGAAGACATCCAATCATAATTATGTGCCACAATAATAATTCTGTGTCAGAGAAGTTCCACGATCTAGAGGAACTAAAACGGCATGCCTTGCACAGTTTGCCTCAGGGCCTGAAGGGGCGATTTCAGAGACAGAACGCTCCCGACAGGAGAGGAGAAGGCAGGTCGGGAGTGGGAGGACCTCGCCTCCGGGGGAGCGCACAACCGCCCCCCACGGCCGCGGCTGCCGGGCGGTGACGGAGCCGCCCGGGCAGAGGCCGGCGGCACACGGAGCGGAGCGGAGCGGAGCGGAGCGGAACGGCTGCCGGGGCCGCCGGGGCTGCCGGGGCTCCGGCTCCGCGCACAGCACGGCCCCGGCCTCCACACACGGCGCCTGGGGGCCAAAAGGGCCTCAACCCTGCCTCCCGTTCTCTCGGCAGATAAACATGCTACCAAATGAAACAGATGGCTAAATGCCTCCTCTCCATAGGTTTGGGCTGCAGATCTGCATTCTAACTCACCTTGAAAACTCGGAGTGTACCTGGGTGGGGGGAACGTCACCCCGTGTTCTCCCTGGATCAGCTGGGAACCAGTTCCCAGCCCAGGGGCACAGCGGCGGTGACGGTGCACATGAAGGCAAAAAACATTTACACCAAGGATAGGGGGAAAGTCTGAACGCCAGGAAGCCATTCAGAACTACTCATTGGTTAAGTTATTCCCCAGCTTGCAGTTCACAACTGCTCCAAACCAGAAATCCCTTCATATTCAAGGACCCTGTCCTCAAAACCTGACCATTTAAACTACAAT
>VZSE01015567.1:287704-326870 GCA_013398275.1 Promerops cafer
GCCGGGGCCGCCGGGGCTGCCGGGGCTCCGGCTCCGCGCACAGCACGGCCCCGGCCTCCACACACGGCGCCTGGGGGCCAAAAGGGCCTCAACCCTGCCTCCCGTTCTCTCGGCAGATAAACATGCTACCAAATGAAACAGATGGCTAAATGCCTCCTCTCCATAGGTTTGGGCTGCAGATCTGCATTCTAACTCACCTTGAAAACTCGGAGTGTACCTGGGTGGGGGGAACGTCACCCCGTGTTCTCCCTGGATCAGCTGGGAACCAGTTCCCAGCCCAGGGGCACAGCGGCGGTGACGGTGCACATGAAGGCAAAAAACATTTACACCAAGGATAGGGGGAAAGTCTGAACGCCAGGAAGCCATTCAGAACTACTCATTGGTTAAGTTATTCCCCAGCTTGCAGTTCACAACTGCTCCAAACCAGAAATCCCTTCATATTCAAGGACCCTGTCCTCAAAACCTGACCATTTAAACTACAATACCCAAAAGCAGTAAGAGTTACACATCAAAAATGAATGTGTTACTTAATTTTGACAACCACACCTTAACTAGTTGTTCCAACAGCTACAGTGCATTACTGTACTGCAGCATGTTTACTGAATTAAGAGTTAAGTGACTAAAACATGCTACAGCTTTCCATACACTATCTGTATGCTGAAAGCTGAGAAGGGGCTGCCACCAGCTCATTAGCCAGACATCACACAGTGCAGTCAACAGAGAGCAAAGAACCTGTGTGTTTTGCTGTAATGATGCACATAGGAAAACCCTGAACACAGGTTACTAATAAAACACAAACTCCTGTAATTATCCCTGCACAATTATATAATTGTTTAATCTGTTTCTCTCCTGCTAACCACCGTGTGACATCCAGCAGTATGTACTGCAGAGAGAATCAACCTGATCTGGTTGAACCCCCAATGAGAACTGAACAGAAGCCACTTGCCAGGCTATGTAATTAAAACTGTCTAATTTTAAGTGCATGCACTTTGAGCCAAATGCTCTCCAAGACCCCTCAGAAATTTTGAGGCAAAACTGTGATGGTAAATTAAATTTTTGAAGCCTACCTGGCTTCAACAGCCAGGGAATCCATCCAGGACTTGGCGTGAGTTGACTCTTCCACCAAGGAGCTTGGTGTTGCTATAGGAAGTAAGAACTATGATTATAAAACCAGGAAAAATGCAAGAGTAATAAGGATTGAAAAGAAGAAATCTTACCATTCCAATATATACATCAATCATTCACCATGCAAAATACCTGGTGAAATAATTGCATCAGCTTAAATCCCAGTTCAGAATACAGAGTATACTTAAGGCCACAGAAGGAACTGCAGCTAAAAAAGCAGTGATAACTCTTGGAATAGAGAAGCAAGTGGCTCCTGGACAGCACTGAAGCTCACATGCTGAAAGCTGAGGACTGGAAAGATGTCCCCAAATGAGATACAGTCAGCCTGGGCTATTTCTCACTGTACAGACCACCGAGCTGAATAATTTTTCAAATGTAAAAATCAAGATGAGTTACATAGTTAAATCATAACGAGAATTATAATGGCTTACACAAGCAAAAAGTTGGGCCAGTCAGTAAAAAACACACTGCAGAGTCTGTAACTCCCAGGTGCACAGCCTCAGCATCAACCATCAGCAACTCAATCCTTTTTATCTGGTGAGGCATCTGTCTCCACTCAAAGCCACTGTCTCTCACACCTCTCCAAATACTGGTGATAATGGACTACACACACACTGGAACAGCAGCATCCTTGTTCTCTAGTATTATTATCCCAAATATGCCATGCCTTTTCCTTGTTGTTCCAGTTACAGCTAACCCTTATAATTTCAGTATTACTCCCTCAGCAAAGGAACAGAACATGCCATTCCTAAGAAGCTGGCAGGAAAACCAGCAGAACTCATCCTTCCTTGACAAGCCACAGTGACTTTTGCTAAAGCAATAGTGACTTTTGCTAAAAAGAAACCATTAAGGAAGCAATAATGATCAGATTTTATGAATTCACACAGAGGTAAAAATCTCTTCAGTTTCTATCCCTTTGTGAGTTTTATGCCATTAAAACCCAGGTGCTGTCATGGCCCGAATGGGGGGGAGCAGGTCATTAATGCTCAGCTCCCTGGTGCTAAACTGCCTCTTACTGTACCCCTAGATTCCATACACCGTTGCCATGAGCACAGCATGCATATGGTACATTAGATAAATGAAATTAATTAACCTTGGACTTGGGATTCTTAACTCCCTATGCATAGCATTTGGGAGAAGAGTTCCTCAGAAGCTCTCTAACCCATTTTTACATTCTCTTGGACCCTGTGGCTATGCTAACCTACAGGTTCCTTTAGCCCCAGGTTGTTACACCACCTCAATATAAAAATAGCCTTCTGCCAAAACAAATAATATTATTTTTCACTGCAAAGAAAGCACAGAAAGCATCAGTGTCCCCAGGCAGTCTCCAGGGTGCTAAACGTGCTATTTCAGTTTGGTACTGCATGTACTGTGCACACACTCAGTACTCCCACACAGAGTGCTGTCTGATACATTCTCCTTGGAGTTCTCCAGGCACCCAGGAGCTCTTTCCTCTCCTACCAGGAAATTCCAGAAGTCTGCTATCCAGTACTGGTTAAATAAAGGTTTTGCCCTTGCTGTGCATATAAATGAATACTCCCATACTTATCCACAAAAATGTATGCCTACCTGCAAAGATTACCTGGGAGCTGTAAGTCCCACCTGTCTGTAAGGAACTTTCACCCCTGCACTGCAAGTGACCTCAAATGCCTTTGAGGGGGTCCCAGCATCTTTCCTTCTGCAGAATTTCTTGACTCCTGGGGAACTCCTACACCTCTAAGCTACCCTGTCCTGTCAGGGCACTGGAGATGACCAAGGAAAAGGAGGAAAGCAGAACCTTGCAGCTGGTTACATCCACTCTTGAGAGCAAGCACCTTCCAGCTGCCTCAGCACCAGAGTCACTGCTTGCTGTGCCACACTGCCCTCCCCTCAGCACCCCTCAGCCTAGGGCTGGCTGTGCCCACCCTGCCCCAGGCCTTTACTCCACTCACAGCCATGCTGATAGCTCCAGTCTGGAACAGTTAATTCAGGGTGTCAGAGAGCTCAGCCAGGTGCTCTTTTTTAAAGTATTCAGTTTCTACGCCTCATTCATCAGGATTTCATTCTAATGTCTTACTAAACAGAAAAATCTGAATTCAGGCACTTTGTGTAGAAAATGTGGATAAGCTTGGAATGAATGACCCTTATGGAAAGTGTGCCTTTTGAATAGCTGTAATACAGGAAGAGCTTCCTGAGCAGGCCAGTGCAGTTCAAGTGTGATGTCAGGGTCATTATTCTAAGTTTTTACCAAAACATCCTGGATCAATGCAGACACAGAAAATGAAAAACCTTTATCAGGAAAGCCTGATGGAGGTCATGGCCTCTTGGCTTTTGTGTTATCTACCACTGTTATCTTCTGTTCCACACAAACCACTGTAACAGTTTTATTTAAGTTTCAGATGCAAATGTTCTGTATTTTAAAACAGAAAATAGGCATAATTAGATCTAAGACCCAGTAGTCTCTAAAATCCTTTAACTGATCTTAAGAGAGCTGCAATTTCACCTTTCTTTTGCTAGATAACCAGTACTGATGTTAGATTTATACTTGTGACCCACAGAGTCAAGGAGAGGCAGGACTGCCCCAAACTCCCAGTGTCTCAGGAGGGGACAAGACCAGAGCAGCATTTTATTTTTTCAGCTACCAACCTCCCATAAAATCTATCCTTTACTAAAAATACACCATAGGAGATCTCAGGAGAATAAAGAACAATACTGAGAAGAGATCCAATAATCAGTTACTTATTTTTCACGTGGAAGAGTTCGAAGGGCTGCCAGCACAAGTGTGTTGGTATGCAGGAGCTGAGAATTAAAAATAGCAATATAAAAATTGAATGTTTTTTCTTCCCCTTTCTTTATGCTTTATTTCTCTTCACTAAATGTACTTTGCACATTGTTAGGTAGATATAATATGTGTAGGAGGGATTGTCGAGGTTGCCATGGTTTCTCATTTTTAATGAGCTTTGAGACTTCATAATCCAACCAAATACATTAATAATTACTACATCTATTTTTTCTCCCTTCCCCCCTCCCTCCAAAGCACTCCAAAAATTACTGGTGCTAAAAGTAAAACCAGTGATTTGAGAGACAATAAAACATCAAAGCAGAAGCCCACCCTCAAGGAGTCGGCAAACAAAGGCTTAGGGAGGAAACAGGAGAGAATTACCACCGTGAGTCAGGGATCTGTTCCATGGCCTCTTAACATCTCTCATGTCTCCCTTAACATCTACAGTCAGCGCCGTATTTTGCTCGGTTGAGTGCCAAACTCCCCAAACACACAGCAAACCAAGTCACGTCTGTCCGAATCAGAAGCTGGAGAACCACTGAAGGCTGGCTGCACCAGCTCTGGCACTGCTTGCTAACCCTGCTCAATGTGCAGGGACAGACTGAAGTGCTCAGGAGTTTGTGGGCAGCCACCTCCCCCAAACACACAATTCCAGTGCTCATAGCCTGGATTTGGCAAAGGAAGGGAGCAATTGTCTGGCTTCAAACCCAAGAATCTGAATGGGACAACTCAGGCACTTACAGGCAAAGCCTTTTTTGACTAATTCACTGACTCAAAGTAAACAAGACTGAAGAGGGGAAAAAACCCCACTACTAATTTAAAAAACAAACAAACAAACAAAATCTATCTCCTCCATAAAGTGCTTTGCTTTTACACTCAAGTAAATAGAGGTAAATAAGATTAAATAAAACACTGCCAGCTAAGTGTACAGCTAAGGAGAAAAGCACTTAATTCTTCAGCAACCATTGAAACACATTTTGCATGAGAGCTTGTTGCCATTTACTGTCACATCATTTTTGATGGCCTCCTGATACTGATGAAATAGGTCAAGGTGTAGAAGGAATTTAGGCTCGGGGTCTGGGAATAACTCCTTGACCCAAACGCATTAGCAAAGGTGGATTTGTTATTTGCTGCCAGTGTCCACCCTACCTCAGGCGGTGGGGAGGAACAGAAATCCTTCCCTTCCATTTGAGGGCAGATCAGATACAAGTACTGTATTTTTATACAGGAGAAGGGCATTGTATCCCACAGGAAACCATCCAGTTGGTACCACAGTGCTTACACAGCACAGGCAGCCAAGCAGCTGGGGCCAAGACCTCTTGAAAGCATCAGGCACTGGACAGAGGATGAAACCTCCGAGGGCTCCTTGTGGAAATTCCCACACATGCTGTCTTAAAGCCTTGCAAGGCACTTGTGTGGCTAATCATCTCACTTCTGAGAGAGCTGGACACAGAAAGACAGCAAAGCACAGACATGGTAAGAGATTTGCTGAAGGCCACACAGAAAATCTGTGCCAGAGCAGGACACCAAATCAGCTCCCAAATCCTGGAGACTTCTCAGTCATGGTACTCTATCCACAGACCACTCCTCTGTAAGGACAAAAAAGGACACCAGCACTACCTCTGGGTAGGGCAGACAATCAAAACCCTGCTGTGATGTTAGAGATGAGAAGAGCCCTAGCACAGTAGTGCATTTTGGCAGAAATCTGGAGGAAAAAAGTTAACTACTTCTGCAGTATGAATCATCACAAACTTAAATATTGTGAAATAAACTTTTGGTGCCAACTTCCTGCATGAAGTGTCTGAGGACTCTGACAGACCAGCAGTGCTTTTCCCCCCATAAACTCTTACAAAATGAAAGAAAATTGCAATCTAAAAATTTCCATCCCACATTGCAGCATGAATCAGAAGTTGCTGATTTCTCTTGGAAAGGTCGTTAGCATTTCACTCAGGAGTTTTGGAGAAGCGGCTCCTCTGAGCAGAGCGTGGCTGGCACACGCTGTCACCTCCCCATGCGGCCACCTGCCCACTGTGGTCCCTGGCAGTGCCCGTGGCAGGAGGCTCTCCCTGCTTTCTGTGCAGGACGCACTGGAGGCTCATGGATCCACACCACAGCCTTTGCCCAGCACAGCCAGGAAAGCCACGGACTGAGCAGGGTGTGGAAAGGGTCTCAGTCGCTCCCTTTCTGCATTTGCTTACACCCTTAACAAGCCATAACCGCCCTGTAACACACTCCTTGCCACGTAGCTTTTCAAGCCATAATGTTAAAAAGATTGCAGAGGACACAAAAATATTTCTGTATTTGGTCTCTTTTTTTCCCCCTCCCAATAACATTTCCACATACATAGACTCAAACTTTAAGGAAAAATCTACCTGGTCTGAAGTGATTCTTTAGACACATAATAAATGTGAAAAAGGAAAAGCTGCAGTGAGCAACAAAAAAGTTTGAGAATCATTATATTGTCTGTATTTCACAACATGATTGTTGATGCTGACTGTGATTTGTTTTTAAAATTATATCTTGTGCTTTGATTTATGAGAAGTGCTTTTAAACCCATGAGATAAAACATCAAGAGAAGTCATTCCAGCTGGGATTGTCCTTGAAGACGAGCTACTTCTTCACAGCCCCTGTAGGTAACAGATCCTGGCATCTTTCTGCAGCCAGTGGTGGCACAAAGTGAATTTCTTCCTTCATAAGCTCTTACATAATCTCCTGTGCCAAGTACACCACACTATTTGACTATTTGTTCTCATCACTTCTCTGTCACACACAAGAAGGAGCCCACATGGGGGATCTGGACAGCAGCAGGCCCAGGACCCACTTCAATAATTCAACTTTTAGCTATTCTTCAAGCTGCATAGCTTTAATAGCTTTTTCAGTTGATATTGCTTCATTAAAGGTCATTTTTGTGTGACATTTGCAGAACTAGTTCTCTAATTATACTGCTCAGCATATGAGAAGCTTTTTCAGGAACAGTTCATTCTCCTTTGCGAAGAGAAAAAATTTAATTACAGAGTGGAAGATTTAAATAATGGTTACATAAAAAATACTTCTGTAAATCCCTTTTAGTTTAGGCTTTGAATTCTGAAAGGTCAGCCTCTTATAAGGTCTGTAGTTTAAAGAGATGTAAAAAGAGATCATGACTTAATTATAGACCATCATTACATACTTCAAATTATTTTAGTGGACATTGTTCATTCTCCTTTGTCACAAATCGTGAATTCTGAAAACAACTAGAGACTGCCAGTCAGAAAAACACAACCACCATCCCTCAAGGCTGGTCTCTGCACCTGGACATTTTCAGCAGAGTCAGATTAAAACTGAAACAAGGACTGGCAGCTGACCCTCCAGAAAAAAGCTCATTGCTGAGAGGTTGGCAGAGGCTGCAATCACCTGTAACGCCACGCTGTTCTTCCTGAGGAGGAATGAGTTTGGATTTGCCCATAGTGAGATACAGAACTGGATTTCTAAATTTACTTCCTGAAGGCTGGTTCGACTTCCCTTGAGTGCTGGATGCTTTGGAAATCCCAGCCATGGAGGAGAAAAGGTTCATCTTAGCTGGTCAGGACACCTGCTAACGGGATCCTCACACATCCAGCACACAGGCTGCAGCTCTGGAACTGGGAAAGCCAATGTTTATGTTCCCCTCCTTCACATTTTAACTTTTTCATTCATAAATGTATCAGAAAACTTTCTAATCTCATTGACCACTTTCCTAGAGCCAAGACTAAATTGCAACCGACCCTTCCACCAGTCAAATCCACCTCAACTTTAAGGATTTCCTCCTAATTTCTGCAGAATGCTTAGGCTTTTCCAAAACATGATGTTAGCAAAGGAAATGTCCCATATTTTGCCTTACTGGTCATCCATATGCTGCTAAAAGTAACATGACTTTTCATCTCTCCAAGGCTGATGTGTATTCTTTAATTTTTTCTACTACATGACTATCATATTGCTTTAGTTTCTCTAATTTAGTATACAGTCAGTATTGGAAGGTGGGGGTTTTTCACCCTTCCTTCACATAGTTAGGATATTAAATATGTGAAGCTCAGAAATTCAATTAGCAAGGAAGAACATACAACAAATTCTTTCTCCACTGAATCACAGGATGCTTGGAATACAGAGCTCAGAAATGAGGTTAAGCAACTGTTTGTTAACAGAGTTACTCAGCAGGAAACTTACCACGTGTTCATTGAATGAAACTCCACACAAGTTTGATTTCTCCCACACAGGGTCAGAAATTGTACCTTTACCTCCAAACCCAGAGGAGAACTGGATACAGTGGGTCTCCTGAGTGGCAGGTGAAGCTGCAAAACACAGTCAAGGCATTTGTAAGCAGACAAATAAGGTCCTTGCAAGGCCAGACAGAGGACACTCAGCAGGCAGGTGGGCTGTGGCTGAGGGGGTCACGGCATTCCCAAAGGTAATGGTAAAGCAGTTTGTGCTATTTTCTGTTCCTTTCAGGCTCTATGAGCTTTGGGGCCAAGTAGCCTTCAGGAAATCTGCCAGAGTGACATGTCTGGAATCCCTTACAACTAGGAAAGCAGCTTTGGCTCACAACCTTTCTGCTTTTCCTGCTTCACAGTGATTTCAGTTCCTCCTTATTTTAACCCCCAAAACAGTTTTGTACTGAATCAATCCCTATACCATTTGGAGCACCCAAAGATCTTAGAATAGATAGACTGCAGACAGCACATGCAACCACAGCTACAGTTCCTCAAACAATCTGAGAAAACACAAAAGGAAAGCTCAGCAGCTTTTTCTCATTGAAAACGAGTATCGTAACATTGTGCATTGAGGTCAAAGAGATTTTACTATAAAACAAGCAGAGCAGTTCATAAACAGTTTATACCAAATCAGAGCATCATACAAATGCACATTTCCCAGTTCTGAGCAGTCAGTAACAGCACATCTGCAATGAGTTGTGATTACATTCAGATTTGCACTTTGTACAGTGAAATTTGTTATTCTTTTGTATATCAAATTCCTTTTTTGATTGCAAGCTACAATCTACTCTGTGTACTAAGATCTCTCCTGCAGCACATGCTGCTCTCTCACACATTTTCAAGCCAGTGGTTCGATACAAGCCCTGTGCTATTGTCCAGCTGAGTGCACGCAGCCCACAGACATTCCCCGTGGCCATGCTTGCCAGAAAAACTCATCCTGGCTGGGCTGGTGACACCACCTGTGCCAGGGCCACCTGCCAGGCTCAGTGGGACCTGGAGAGGTCTCTGGGATGGTACCAATGCCAGCTGTCCCACAGCACACCTCCCACCGGGGGTGGGGGCGCTGCCAGGGACTGCAACAGGTTTGCTCAAGGGCAATGAAAGCAAAAGTCCCCTGACTTTTCATCACCATGACAAAGCTGGCCAGGGAAGGGAACGTTCAAACTCCAGCAGTCACTGCCCTCGGCTGCAGCCAGGGGGCCAGACCGGCCACTTGTGTGTCCAGAGGCCTGCGGGTACACGGCCAGTCCCCTCATGGGACGCCTGCAGCCGCAGCTCTGTGTCACCAGGTCTAACGGAAGGGACAGCCTGAGGCCCAGCTGCAGTCCCGGACAGAGAGGGACACTCTGGATGGGTGCTGGTCGGGCAGGAGAAGAGGCAGAACCCACCAGGAGCACGCAGCCCAGTTAGGAAAGAGCTCCCTAAGGACACTCTGGCTTTTACCAAGAACAGAAATGGCCTAGTGAAACAGCTATTTTCATGGCAGCTTACACACCCTGGGAGCAGTTTAGTGCCAGCTCCAAGGGCTGTGAACATCATCCTGACCCTGGAGAAAGCAGGGCCTCTCCCTCAAAAGCAGCCCTCCCAGCTGGCTTCCCTAGATCTAAACTTCATTCTGTACAAGTTGACTGAGAGCCTTTTTTTCCCTGCATCTTGGTGCACAGCCACCCTACCCAACAGCAAGAACTTTGGCCCAAGATATGTCTGCATGTTTACATGAACATTTTTGTATATATTCAAACCAGTAGTCATTCTTAATGTACTAATTTTTAAATTAATTAATAATTCAAATAACTTTCACATGATGGGACATGCTGGTTTAGAAAGAAAGAAAATCAAGTATGGGTAATTAAGAATAAAATAAATAAATCAAGTACCAGGAAAGCACATTCTAGGTCAGTTCCTTGCTACAGGTGCTCTTTGTTAGATTAGAAAACAATAAGTAATTTCTGTTAATGCCTTTTCTAGAAAAAGACTCCAGAGAAAGTTTCTCTTTCCAGATTAATCCTGTGGAGAACCACAAACCTTTGGCAAATTCTATCTTAAAGTCACTTTCAAATCAGAAAACTCAGGAAAGAAGGAGATCCCAGAAAGCAAATGTTCCTGCACCAGAGCAACCTGGGAAGCTGTCTGGACACCCAAGAGGCACAGCCGTGTTATAAGAAGCTGAACAAAACAATAAAAAAATATTTGAGCTTAAATGACAAACACACAGCATATTTGACTGATGCCAGAAAGCAAATTTTAAAATAGTGTTAAACAATAAAAATATACATTTAACTCTATTTTATTACTCTCCAAAGATAAAAAACCCAGAATCATGCTGACTACTGGAGTTAACTGAAATGATGAATGGAGTTTTACGGTGCATCTTCATATTGTTTCCTTAAAAAAGTCTCCCCAATTTTATGCATAAGATGAAAGAGCTTGTCCACAGAAATTTAAGTTAAATTATCAATTTGCTCCACTGTTAAACACATTTATAAACTTAAATGTCACAATTAGGCTCCTTCATGGTAGAAGGAGAGCCACTGGTGGGTGGGTTTTTTGTTTGTTTTTTTTTCCTAAAGAGATAAAAAAGTAGGGCTTCAATAAAAGTAAAGTCCATTGACTTTCATAAAACACAAAATAAAGATCATGTAAAAAGGCTTTAAGTCTTCTGGGAAATAAGAATTTAGTCCTGTTCTCATAAAGAAAGACAATTGGTGGCAGGCCTGGTCTGTTCTTCTGCGTCTTTCTTTCTCAAGAAGTTTTATTTCCCCTTTTTTCTACTTATAATAGGAGCCACTGAAAATTTAAGACATATTTCAAATATTTTCCATTTTACTGCAATTCAAAATAGAGAAGTGGAAAATACCTTCACAAAGAGTTTACAGTGGCTGAGAAGTGAGAAACAAGCCGTGTACTCATAGGAACACAAATGATTTCACCTCCTGTTAAATTTTAATCTTTTCCACAACTGGCTATTTGTAAATTCAAATGAATTTTCAGCTCTTGATGTCCCAAAATCATTTATGACTTTACACATTCATAGAGGAAGGGGGAAATAGACAAAATACAAACAAAAATCAGGATGAGATTGATGGTTTTATTCCTGTTACCCAGGTCAGTTTTAGAAGACTCAGCTTTGAACACATTCCCTTCACTGTTGGGGCACCTCTTGGAAGCTCTAAGAAAAGTTCAGGTTTTGACAAGAACATGGCTCCAAGACTACCAAAGCTATGAAAAATAGTTCATTTTAATTTTGCAGAATTTGTCTCAGGCCCTTAAATAAGGCACAAAGGTGGGAAAAGGATCTCCTCATTTTCCCTGAGATTCAGGAGAGGGTCTCAGAATTGGAATAAATGAAACTGCATTGTGCCTTTCTCCATAATCTCTTCACTGATTCTTTTCTTATCCCCACAAGAAATGCAATTAGTTAGACATTGAGCAATACAATGGAACAAATTTTAATTGACAGAGGAAAACAAAAAGATTAGAAAACCAATTAATTTCTTCTTTATTACTTCAGAATTTGTAATAATTTGTGTTCAAGCAAAAGGCAATATCTTTCATCTGAAAAACATTCCAAACTAATACTTCTGTGGTTTCTTCTTTTGTTTGCAGATATATAGTGGCTTGTTAAGATCATGATTAGATCATGACACTTTCTAATTCTTTGGACGGTGATTCAGGATTGCTCAGAATTGCTACTGAGAGGCACAGCCTGGCCTACAGAGTGAATGACAGAGAGTAAGGCTTCTGGAATGGGGTAGCACTAGGATTGCACCTAATGCAAATATTTAACACCTTGTTTCATTTTGCTCTGTTAAACAACAATTGCTCATTTCACTTCTTTTTAGGAAGCTATTCAGAGCTGTAAAATGCGTTTACTACCTTTCCAGGTCAAACCCCTCTGCCGGGAGGTTCAGCATTATGTTGTGTAACCGCCCTGTCTGGGGTTCAGTTCCTGGCTCTAGGAGCCCAGGGTGTGAGCAGAGAACGGCTCCAACAGCTGCTGACTTGTGCTGTGAGTCTGGAAACTGCTCAGGGATCACCCTGGGATGCGTCTCAGCCTCTCACAGAAGAACACGAGACCGGGTTTCTTCTAAACGCAGTCTTGAGATCTAATAAAAATCCCTTCCTAGAAAAGAATTCTCTCTGTCTCCCTCCCCTCAGCCTTTCTCCCTCCCTCCTTCCTGTTCTCCTTGGGCGTTCATAGGCAAGGCTACAGCAGAGCAGCTCTAACTTTCCTGCTGGGCCTGGCCACAGGGAAAGCAGCTCACTATAGCAGCTACAATGAAAACAAGAATAAAAGGTGCTGAAGCTGTCACCAACTTTTCTGAGCACAAGTCAAAATATTTCCAATCAAGTCTGATGGCCCAGGAAGATGAATTTCATTATGTCAGATGGGGCCAACCTCCACGTTCACTGTGGGGTTTTTGCCTCCCATTCCCCAAGCCATGTTGCAGAAGAGGATAAGGCACGAGACAGAATCCTGCTGGATAAACGTTTCCCACTCGTAGCAGGCCTGAAAGCTGTAAACCATTGTTGACGCTCAGCCAACACCACCAGCAAATCCCAGGAAACAGGGGATGGCATAAAGTAGGTGAAGGATGAGCTTCTCTGCAACAGGTTGATACATCTTAGCTCCTTTGTGTTTTGGCAGCTACTCAAGGCCATGAAAACTGCCAATCCTGCAACTTTTCTCATGGCAGTGTGCTTGTCTACACAGGAAAACAATTTCAGAATAAGCTACGGCATGGATTCAGGCTCTTATCTATTCTGGTCTCATAACTGGAGCAAAAGCTCAGAAAGCCCAAGTTGCTACTAAATAGCATTCTCAATATGCCTTAATAGACCTCTCAGACATTCACACTGCACATTAAGAGAACTTGTTTAAAGCACAAGAGACTTTGGAGCTAGCACGGTTCGGGATAAGCCCATAGGTAAGGATTGTCACCTTTTCTCGGGGCGTCCCAGATATTAATGCTCAAGAGGTAAAGCAGTGCTAGGAGCAAACTGCACAGTTGTCATAACAACAATTACACAGCACGGCCCAGGAGATGAGTAAGTCACCAGCAATCTGAAGCAAGAGAGAAATCAATAAAATCAAGGGATTCAGGACATCTGGGCTGCTTCGGCCACTGGTCCTTGGAACGGAAAGATTCCGATTCTCAGTATCTATCTGGGTAAATAGACAAAACCATCCTGTGAAAACATGGCAAAAACTATACACATCTGGTTTTTAACCCAAGATCTTTCTAGCACGTGCCACTGCCAGGCTGTCAGCAGCACCCGGATGTACCCACACATCTCATTTGCTTGTCCATTCACAGTTTACACCCTCCCAGCTGAGCTTTCCCCCTGTAAAATACTTGTGCACTGATCTGCCCAGTAGGATCTATGCAAAGAGCAAATGGAATCTGTTCTTTTTGAGGATTCAGTATGAGGCTGGTCTTGTACATTTCTAATTTTTATATTTTTCTCCAAAAGCTTAATCTAGAAACTTATCACCACTTAAGGAGAGACCTGAAAGACTGATTCACTTTTCTTTGCACTCAGGAATTTAGAATCTTGCAATCAATTTAAAGGCATATAAAGTCTTTCCATTGGTCCCACTGCAAATACTTTTTTTTTCAAAACCAGCAAAAATGTAACAAATGCAGGTTGCACATTCCACAAGACCATAAAAAATTTGCAGATTTTCAAGGGAAACTGATAGTAGAAAATACTTTGACAATGTTCAAGAACTACTTAGGGAGTAAGTTGCCATTAATTACTACTGAGTTAACACACTCAGTGGAATTCCAAGAAGGAAATTTTGTGGGAGTGATGCAATCAAAAACATTACAAAATGGATAAAATCTTTGGGGTTTAGAGCTTTAGCACACCACTCATAGCTGGAAGTCTGTCAGAAGTGTCTCCATAGGCAGCTGACTCTATAAACTGATGCTCCAGCTTTATTACAATTTCATCTGGAACATTCAGCTATTTTCAGTCATTTTTCAGAAGAAACATTCATATTCATTTATGGCATATACTTGGTTTCTAGGGGGTCAAATATCCAACTCCCTAAAACTTGTAAATCCTGACAGCAGCCTTACAAACACTGACTGCCCCAAGCCAGGATAGGTACAGTCACATTGCTCCTACTTAGGTATTTAGCCTGTCCCTAATCACACATTCCCATTGTGTCCAGCAGTTCTGATGAGCAGGAAGAAATGACAGCTCCACCTGAGTCCTGCAGCCTGGAGACTGAGATAAACAGCTCATTAATGAAAGCAGAAAACAGCAACCCTCATCTATTTTCACTCTCAGCTTACACGTTAATGCTCTTATCAGCATGTTAATCGAGCTTTCTATTTGGATCTAGTTGGGGTCTGAAAGGGAAAAATTAACTCAAAAGTTTTTGTAATTTCACAAAATAAGATCTGAATACTGAGTTAAAAGGAAATCATATACCAACCACAGCATATTATTATTCTCGGGGATAATGCTTTCTAAAATTATGGGTCCTTATGGAAAAGTATTTTTCATAATAACCAATCCACTGCTCAAGAATTTATTTCATAGCAGCATCCTCCCAAAGGCATTTACCAGGGGAAACATTCCAGCTCTGGCTGTATTATATTTGAAATAATGTTAATACCATCTCTTTGGCAGGGATTCAAGTGGACACAGGGTTTTTCCTGTGTTCCCCTGTCTCCCCATGAGGGCTAACACATAGGTCTTCCACCATCCAAACTACTTCTGTTATGTTATTTATGTTTCAATGAGTACAGACTCACAGGCCAACAGCAGGGATGTAAAGCATAAGGACCTGGCCATTTAGTGTGCAGCAGCCAAGTTAGTATCAACTGAACTAAGAGAAATCCATAAATATGGTGAGGAACAGCAGGACTTCAGCAACTTTTTGCTGGGTCAAGAAGAAATCCTTCCAGAAGTAGCAACACTATCAACATCAGCCAGTGTACTTTAGTAACTCTCTTTCATGTGCTACAGTTTGGGGTCAATTATTCAATTCTGATATCAGTACTTCTGTCACTGAAACAGCATTGAAACGAAGAGCTGGTTGCCCCATGAAATGTAAACCCCTCGATCTGTTAGAGGACACAGACACTCCGTGTGCCAGGGGCCATCAGGGCATCACAAGACCTGGGCCTGTGGCTGCTCGCAGCGATGCCACCAAGACAGGACTGCTGGGAACTGCCTGGTGCTGGGAGCTGCCAGCCGCGGCTTCTCCGCACACCTGCGCTTTGTTCCAGCTTCGGACACATGGACCTGGGGTTCTGCTCTCGAGGAGTTCAGCAGCTGAAGAGAGAACACAAGGACAGGAAGAGATGAGAGCCCTTCTCACCCTTCCTCGGCACTGCAGCTTACACGAGAGCAAGGCAAGCAGTGAGGACAGGACAAGTTTTCAGAACTGTATCTGGAGTTCAGAGAACAAATCCTATTTCCACACAACTTCAGAAGCCCTTTTGCTCACAATACCAATTCTCTGCACATTCCAAAGAAGTATTTCCTCCTGTCAAGCCCCTTTGGGACTCCCACTCTCAAGAAAAACACCCCAGCCATGAATTCAACAAGCTTTCTGGTATTTCCCCCTCTATCTTATTTCTATCCCCATTATCTACTCCACAGAGATTTTTTCCACCCCAAACACCTCTCCCCCCGCAGTGGAAGGACAGGCACACTCATGTATACTCACAGTCTGAAAACAGGGTGGGTTCTCACAACATTAGGAATTCGCAGCACCCAAAATTAATTAGTTCTATCATTCATTTGAAATAACATTTAGGTGAAGTGTCCCTGGTGTGAGAGAATCCCAGCTGTGGGCAGCAGATATAGAGCAACATGATCAGAATTGTCCCTCAGCATCACACACAGCATCCAAGAGTTGGTACTGCTCCAGTAGTAAGTGGGGGGGGGGGGAGAAACAGCAGCAGTCCAAGTTTCTTATCAGAACAAATCCTCCTGCAACCAGAGAGAAATCAGAGCTTTGCATTCACACCAGTCTGGTCGCTTGAGTGTATCCATGGTAACCCCCATCCTTCAGAAATTCCAGTGTGCATCTACACACTGCTTTTACATTCCACTAACACACGAACAGAATTGAGAGCACTGGAGTGTCGGCTCCCTTAACCTGCTTCTACTTCAGCTACCGAAGTGCATTAGGAGACAGAAAAGCTCCCCCACATCTACTCTTTAACCCAAATTCCTCCAGCATGCAGCTGGAATTTCTGGATTACTCTGTTCTTTGACAACAGTGTTTACTGTCCTGCATAAGGATGAGCCCTGCAGGATTCTGAACAGTTTGAATGCATTGTTGAGCACCATTTACTAATGTCTGACTGATACATAAACTTCTGATTATATCAAAAAGGGTGAAGATTATTTTATTATATCAATAGCATGTTTAAAAATTCTTAGCAAGAATATGGTATAGAGCACCTTCTCAAGAAATTTGACAGTTTTAATAACCTTCCTAATCTGATTTAATCAAAGGCATCTTAAAAGAAAGGTTTTTAATATGTGGACCTGAAAAAGAAAATTACAGTGGCATTTTGGATTTCTCTATGGTAAATCAAAGTGTCCTGATAACTCATCTTGTTATTCTTGGATTACTTGCATGATTTCTTTTAATAGCACATCATCACACAAAAATCAGAATGAAAATCAGTATCTGAAACACTAGCCTGTGAAAATGATGATATTTAAATTACTCAGTGAACAGGACTGGGGTGCTGTTTCATTGGAACAGGACAGTGTGATTTCATTGCAATGTCATTAAAACTTTCAGTAACTGGGAAAGAAGGAAAGGGAAGGGTTTCTGCCCCTGAAGGAGCTGACCCCTGTGCTGCCATCTGTCCCCCCGCAGAGCCCGGCCACTACGGGCAGCAGCTCCCAGCCCGCTCCTGCCCAGGGACCGGGGGCTGCCCTGTGCAGCACTCGCTGCCAGATGCTGCCCACACCACACTCGGCTCCTGCTGTTCGCTTCACCACAGCAAAATTCTATTTATTTGAAACAAGAAAGCAGATTAATTCATGTTTAAAGCCAACAAAAAAACAAAAAAACAGCTTCCAAAATCAATGCGTGGTGGATAAGGAATTGTTGTTCTTAAAGGAACTGTTTTCCATCAGCTTTATCTTTGTGCTGCTCTTTATAATTCAAATTCAGAGCAGTGCCAGAAAATGGCAGGCATATCCTTGGAATAACACATGCAAGACAGGACTATTTTTATCAATAAAACATTTCCAGTGATATCTTTGGCAAGATGGGAGCAGCAGTGTCCTGGAACCAGGTAAACCCAATGGAAACCTCCTCTCAGTCTCATTTTGGCACCTTTGAAATCTCATTTATGTTGCCTTTTCTGGTGAAAACAGATGGAGTTAATTGCTGCTTTTTTAGTTACTATGTGAGAAAAAAGCTAAATTACCTTCAGAATGAGACCTGCATGTATGCAGAGAGGTAGCACAAGCTCTCTGCAGAATACAAATGGAACTTGCCAAGCAACATTTGAATTTTTAGATTGTATTTCATTCAAATGCCTAAAATTTGGAAGAAGCTTTTCTCGGGAGGACTTTTGTTCAGTGAAGAAATTAGACTTTTGCTATTTACACAAATGCCAGTCATTTCCAAAGCCATCCCTCTCTGCTCTAGAGTCCGACTGCCACAGCAGTTGTCTAAAGCAGTTTTCTTTTCACCAGGCATACTCCTGCAACAGCTACAGAAACTCACAGAATGCAAGATGTGAAGCTTTTTATATTTACATTGGAAAAAGAAAAAATAAACAACAGGTTCTTCTGCTTGGAAGAACAAAAAGGAGGTCTCAGTAATCATAAAAAAACAGAAGAAGCTGTAAAATTCTCCCTTGCCCTCTTTGCACCTCTCCTTGGTAAGAATTTGCACAAAAAGATGCAAATGGGAATATTTTTCCTTCAGTAAAGGGTTTATTAATATTTCACCTGCAAAGTCACAGCATCTGCATTCCTTATCAGAAAAGTACTGAGTTATTTTTGCCTTTCTTCACCTCTTTATTAAAACTCTAAATATCACCATTGTGCCCAGAACATTGGGGGAAATCAATCTGATGTTCAGAAAATTGAGGCATAGACATGGGAATGCTTTTGTCTTTCAAAGCTGTATTAAAAGTAAGAGTAATAGAGTAAGACAAACTAAGAGAATATGAAAGGAAACAGAATAGAGGAAAGCATAAGATTTGGAAATGTATTTTAATTACAGAGACTGCAGATAAGGTAAATGCAGGGCAGACTCAGGAGATTCAGCAATGTCTGAATTCTGACAGGTTTTCAGATAGCTCAGACTCACTGTGCAGAAGGCAGTAAATATTTCATGGTGTTTATTTTGAGTGGTTTTACTTGGAGTTAGGTCTTCTGGGTTAGTAAAACCCATCACTGTGTTACAAACCAAACCCCTGTGATCACAGACCTTGATGAGAGCCCAGACTGAGTCCATTCAATGACCAGTGCCATTGGCTTTAACAAGCTGTCGGTCAGAGTGCAGGGCTGCAAACCCCACAGCTCCAGCCACCTCTCCAGTTTGTCCTTAAATATGTGGATCAATTCATCCACAATTCTCCAGAAGTTTCTTTACAGGTCAAGTCAACAGATCTACGCAGGTAATCTTTCTGACCTGTATCTTCTGCCAGGTCAGAAAGCCCAGCTGAAGAGCCACACCTAATCATCCTCTGTCAGTGTCCTGAAATAGTAGTTCTAGAGAAGGAAATGAAGAATCCAGGTAAAATCGAGATGGCACAGTGGCAAACAGCCTCTCCCTGCCACAGCTCCCCTCTAGGATTTATACACCTGAGACCTCCCTTGCATTGGCTCTAGGCTTTAAGACTATTTGTTCTTCAAACCTTCTCCCCCATGAGCCATAACTTTATTTTCTTCTAAAACATGACTGACTGAACACTGGAAAAGGCAGGATGCTGAGCACATGCTGGTACCCCATGTGGAATTACCGTATCTTAGGAATAAGGCAGCCCTGATATTTGGAGTCAGGAAGGATTTTCTCCCCCACCAAAGACTTGTCGTGCTGTCTTGTTTTCCTGGGAGGAAAGCTGCATGGGGGCAGCAGGGTTTGTTCATAGCTTTAAAGCTATTTGTGATGACTCAGTGTAATATCTACTTTGGAACACTAAATATTCCCCAGTAAACACTTGACAAACCATTCACATATAGAAATACATTTAAAAATCAAAGAAAAGGGAGCAAAATGAAAATGTTTCACATTCCTATTGAAATTATGAAAAGGTGACATGAGATGTTTCTGCCTCTACCCTGCAGACATTGCATTTTATCATCCTTGGGGGTGATGAATTTGGCATTTGTACAATTATTTTCTTCTCTAGTGAAGCCTTTGTGGAATACTCTCAGACACAGACACTTGCCTTGCTCAGGCGGTAAAATTTTATTCATATTCTCCTGTAAACAACTTAACAGCAAATTACCAGTGCATTTCCATCCCACCAAATTACCTTAGCAACCCCTGTGAAACAGCTCCAACTTTCAGAGAGAACTTGGAGTCTCACAGAGATCTGCAAAGCCCCCAAAGGAAAAAAACACCACCTCTGGTAAAAACAACAAAAGCTTTATGTTTTGCTACATAGAACCTTGTAATCCTTAGAAGATGCAGAGTGAGGTCTTGAGAAGGAAGTGGTTCAGCACAAAGGTGCAAACATTCCCTTTCAGAGCAAAACCTTCTGCCAGGACATGGTGCTGCCATTGGCTCCTGCCCAACACAGCTTTAGACTGAGCCAGGACAGTGAGGGCAACACTGAGCAAACATCACCAGCAGGAACTTCCCTGTCTTAGCTCCTGGTGTGACTCTGGCCACACATCTGTCAGAAAAGCAGCATTTTTTGCTTGAGGGAAACTGAATCTGGAGTCAAATGGTTTTTAGAGCTTCCCATGGATTGGGAATGTTAAGAAAATTCAGCAGGAAGAACATACATGAGCATGCGTGCTTCCTGGCTTCTCAGTGAGATGTATGCTTTTCCCAATTTCCTGTAAGTAAGAGATCCCAGAGTCTCTTTTCTCCTTTTTTTTCTTCACTATCTGCTTCAGAAATTCTTGAATACTTTGCTAGACCTCAAGCCTGCCTGCAGCTGATGGTTGCTATTCAATAGCCACTAACTCCAGCCAATGTGTGTCTGGGGTTAACCAGTATCCCTAACAGGCAGCTGAAATTCCAAAAATGTTATTTTACTGGGTTTTTAAAGAACCAAAGTCCTGTGGCATTGTAAGACACTTCCTTTCCTGACACCTTCAAGATCAACCCTGATTATCTTTAACTGCAATTTTTCTCTGTTACATATTATGCAGGAATCTCTCAGGATCTCTCAGCCAAGGGGGGCTGCTCCCTGTGAGACAGAACCCAGACCTTCCACACCTCACTCCCACCTCAGACAACAAGGCTGCCTTACATTTTTATCAGCTCATACAGAAACACTGTATTTCTACCAGAATATTCCAGCCTGGAATACTCACACAGGTGGCCAGTGCTCATGATTTGCACATGAGCCCTCGTGTGCCTTGCCTGCCATAAGCGTGAGGGTCCATGGTGGGGGACACGGAGTTTAGTCCTGGATCCCCAGCACACACCGGGCTGGCTGCTGGGGATGGGTCTCCATGGCCAAACCCCCGACACCTCACCTCTAATCAATGCTGTTCTACCACAGCAGGACTTCTACCAACTGCACTTTTAACTCACACCAGAGCAGATCATGCTTTTAACTCTGGCAATCCTTAGGCAGCAAGGTAGCTGTACTGCCAGAACACAACTCCAGGTTTGGCTTTTTGATCACAGTTTTCTCAGCTCCTCCAGATAAAGAGTATGAAATCTGCAGGCCATGTCAAAAACACTAAGGCCAACTTTGTAATAACACAATTCACTTCCAATGCTTTGAGAACCTTGAATATTTTTTAACTATATGTAACAGGAGATGAGGTAGTGTTTGATTTACCTCTCAAATGAAATTCCAAGAAGGTGCATTTATAGGTAGCGAAAAAGAGCTGCAATAATTCCACGAGACCGTGCTCTACCTGAACACATCCATTAGCTGTAAAGTTTCAAAAAACACACTTTGAAAAGACGAGGCAGGGCAGCCTAATAGATCCGCTTCAATTACAGATCTAACTCAGAGCCTCTTTCTGCCCAGCTCTGAGCAGCACTTTGAAGTCACAAGGATGAAAGGGTGCTCAGTGTCTGACAGCCTGGGGGCCCTGGTACAAATGAGCGAAAGATCTGACTCCACACTGACCAGGGCCGCGCCTGCTGCAGGGATCCCCAGCTTTAAGGAAAAGGTTCCCTACCCACTCCTTCTGTCTCATGCTCGGGTATGTAATGCTGCTTAAAACAAATTCTGAACCTGGATAACAATAGATCAGACCAAGGATGGGTAAAACAGGCTTAAGAATGGAATGAACTTCGAAAAAACTTTATATCTAAGAACATGGTAAATTTATAGATCAAAGAAACTGTCCATAATTGCATTCCCAAGGGCACAAGACATCCAGTAGCGTTCAGTACCAGCACCAGTTTCTACCAGCACAGGCAGGAGAATGAGGTTAACAATTCCCACAGCCATTCATAAAGCTGCCAGCCTAAACAATGGCCTTTTTAGTATCTCACCATTGATCTGAAATAACAGATCAGCTTATCTCCCACAGTTCAGAAGCCTCAAAAAGAAGACAAAATTTAAGTCACTCAGATTCACCAATGCTCTGTAGGCCATTAGTGGGGTTTGCAAGTCTTTGGGTAGCCATGCACCTTGACTTCAGCACATATTTTGCTACTGAACCCCAATCACAAAGCTGAAAATAATAATCAGCATGGCCAGTTCAGACACACATGACCCCACATCCCTCTGCACAGATCCAATACCCCCGGTTCATTCCAGCTGCTGAGCTGGGTATTGTTTAGTTTCTGAATAGCAATGGAGCCAGACTTCTCTGTGAATAAAAACTAATTTTTTGTGAGTCAAAACTACCAAAGGATTTTGTTTCCCTCCCCCATCTTCTTTCCCCTAAATTCTGGAACGCAGAAACGCATCATAATTGCCCTGAAAGCAGCAGAGGGAATACAGCAAGGAGGAAGTCGGTCTCTACATAATTCAACTCCTTTGATTTTTGATCATGATCCAATGAACGAGTGTCGCCACAAAGACTCCCTGTTATCAGCGTGCAATTAAAACCTTCCCAGAAACGCATTCAGATTACATGTAGGCATTCATACTTAAGGGATAAAATCTTTGTCATGTACTTTAGAACCCCTGCATAAACATTCAGTAATTGTATTTCTTTCTAAGAAGTGAGGTTTTGAGAGGGGGATAATTATCTTCTAGTAACTAAATGCTACTAAATAATGTTATAAATACAACAGCTCATAATCCAGCACAGCTTTTACATTTTGTTGTGCAAGATCTACAGCAAACATTTGGAAAAGCACATGTGAAAGTGAAGCACTGAAGAAGGCTGACAAATGCACAGGTGTTACACTCGCAGGATGGTTTGTATTGTTGTGGTCTTTGTGTTTCCAAGCGATCATTTAGTAGCTTTTCCTCTAAATTTCGATAGTTTTCTGGAGCATTTACAGCACAAACACTACAACATTGTGCTAGGCCGGACAATTTAAAAAAAAAAGAAAAAAGAGAAAATAAAAGACTTGTCAGAAGAGGAATTTCTCTCCCTTCTTCTTCAGCTACACATCTCAGTTGTTTCTCCTCTTTACAGTGCCTAGCACTAGAAAAGCATGGGAAGAGCACACAGCATAAGTGATGACCAAGCAATTATTTTGTCCTCGTGACTGGCAAGTTCACCTGCAGAACTAATTCTGCTGCTTCCCATTCTGCAGCTGTGAGCTCCTGAGTGAGCTGCCTGCAGGAGACCACAGATGGCTCACCACACTCAGCTCCCCAGGAGCCCAACTACAGCAAACCTGGAGCCTGATCTCAGAGTCGCGCACTCAGTCTCATCCCCTACAGTGATTCTGTCAAAAAAGCTCATTTACAGAAACTCTCAAAGAGAACATTGGGAGAGTTGCTCTTATGGGCAAGTTCATGTCTCTACTACTCAATTTACCACATATGGATTTTACTTTTTTTTTCATGTACTCCTTAAACTTACTTGGTTTTTTAATTAATTTACTCAGTTTTCAGACTACAGAAGGGGACACACAGAAACTGTGGTGGGTTGAGAGTGCAGTTAGCCGAGGAACTCATTAGAAATGTATGAATGTGTAGAATGTGTAAATTTTCTGTGTCCATGGTTATGTTTAAATAAATACATTTTAAAAATTCATCAAGTATTGCACTCTGAAGTAGAAGCAATAAACATGTTGTATGACATTGGAAATACAGTATGACTGCTGAGATAATTTTAATTAGTCAGATTTTAAGTACTGCAAGATATCTTGTGTTATTACAACCCTGTTACTTTTTGGTGTATCAGACTGTAGGGGACACATAGAATTTTTATTTACCTGAAGGGGAGTATCACCCCTCACAGCTCATTCATTTTTTGTGGCAGTTCGTGGCTGTGGGAGCTGGCATGCCTTGCTCTGAAGCAGGACACAGGCTGAAAACAAAGGTGCTTGTAGAGAACAGGAGGGGCAGCTATGCTTATGTAGGGCAAATTGCACTGGGCTGTAGGAGCAGGTCAAGCTCATGGGGGCTCAGGGTGAGCTCAGTGTTGTGGCTCCCTCCCATGTCGGACACACTCCACTCTCTCTGCCGCCGCCATCTTTGCTCCCCTCAGAGCCCACGCTGCCGCCCCCCGCCGAACCTTCCCCAAGGGGGCAGAGAGCACCAATCACCGCGCAGCGCGGGAACATCGGACCAATCGCCGCGCGGCGCGCGAAGGTCATGCCAATCGCTGCCCAGCGCGGGAACTCCGGACCAATCGCTGCATGGCGCGGGAACGAGCGGCCAATCAGAACGCAGTACTCCAGGATGCGCGAGCCGGCACTCTCGGCGGCAGGCTGAGGGCTAGGCACGCTGAGGGCTCGGTGTGGTGGGCTGCAGAGCCAAGCCCGGGGCTGTTGTCTGCCCAGTGAAAATGTCACCGGAGAGCAGCAAGTGTTGCTAAGGGCTGATCCTGTATTCACATGTACCTGAGCTGTGTGGCCCCGGCCAGTGTCCCACAGGCACCTATGACAGCAGCGTCACCAGCACCCATCTGAATAATGGTCATTAGTGTCCCTCAGCTTCCCAGTGCTCTCTAGACACTGTAACATCAAATTCACAAAGATAATTGCATTTACTTACATTGCCAGCTAAAAATCTATGTGCATTTATCTCTGGTTGTTAAAACTTTCCTCCTTGAGGAAATGACTAGTAAATTACAAAAGAGATAGTATTGTTACACCTCTTTACTCTGATAAACTTATACTGTTAAATAACATTAATTACACAGCAATACCTGTTCCTGAGCGCAGGCACCTGCCGAGAGAGTCACAGATGGGTCTGGGTTAAATGAGGGGGAAGGCAGGTTTTTATAGCCATTTCTTCTGTTTCCTATGTGGAAATCTGCTTATAAATCACCTTGTCTGTAGCAATGTGGATGGATGGATGGATGGATGGATGGATGGATGGATGGATGGATGGATGGATGGATGGATGGATGGATGGATGGATGGAAAATAANATGGATGGATGGATGGATGGATGGATGGATGGATGGATGGATGGATGGATGGATGGATGGAAAATAAGGGTGGACTCAGGCCTTGGCTGAAATTCAACCTTCCTTTCATGCAGAGGAAGGTTACAGAGGACTAAACTGCAACATTTTGAAGTGATGGTATACTAATGTACTCTACTAATAAATAGAAAAGTAGAGCCTGCACAATCTGGAAGTGATAACTGCTTTTCCCACAACATGCAATTTCCATTTTTTATTAGTCAGATCTTCTCACACTTTTCCTCATTAGTTCACCACAGGATCATTGATTTTATTGCTGCGAGCTTGTCTTAATTGTGCTAAAACAAACATTTTGGGTATGAGGGACCCTCACACTTCCTTCAGTCTGTTTCCTTAACTTCCTTGCCACAATCATGTTCCATAATTTGCTTTCTGCAGTGCATATGCTGGGACATCACAATGGGCTTTTCAAAACAGAAAGCATTTCATACTTTTCAAGCCTACAGCAAATGTCTGATGCATTAAATTTAATTATTGTGTTTGTGCTTTCATTTTAATCTATTACTTGAATTGAAACTCTGATGAAAAGTACTCAGTACAAAATCTAAGTGTTTGGTGGGTACTTTTCTTCCTACCTGCCTCAGGAACTTGAGGCAAAGTTCCATGTCCCACCTCTGCTTACAGCTGAGTTCTGGAAGGATCGTCCTTGTGCTTTCCATTACCAGCGACATTCCTGTCAGCGATCCAAATATTTCACACGTTAACACAGACTCGTGCAGGGGTGGAGAGCAGGAGAACTGTGCAGAACCATCCTGAGTAATCCACCTTCCTCCACGTGGTCTCATTCAGCACACCCTTAAGCAGGTACCTTGCACAAAGTGAAGGTTCTTCAGGTTCTGTTCTCGGTGCTGTTAGGATATTTGGGGGAAAAATTAATTATAAAATGAAACTGAGAAATATGTATAATCCTTTCTCAATATTAAATAAACTTAATGAAATATATTTTTAAATGTGTTTCTCTGAGGCTTCTGTGGTGTGATCTGTTGTGGAGCAATTTCAGGCTGCCCCACTCTGTTCTGTGCCTCCCACATTTCTTTACTTCCTTGAATTGACTTCTCTTTGTTTTACTTCTTGCTCAGATCCCCAAAGGATCCTGATTTAGATCTTAATCATCTTTTCTACTTCCTTCATTGAATGCCTTGTTCTCCATTAAGCTGGGCCCCCCAGTCCCACTGCTTCTCCCCCAGCCCCCTCAGTGCCCTGCTTTGTCCGTGCTCCTCTCCCGCTCCTGGCTCACACCCGCTGTCCTTTTCCTGACCTGAGTTTGTAACCTCTCAGTCAGCCATGACTCTGCTTTCTCCACATCCTTTTTACCACCAGGCATTAGTTAATTCCCACCCTTACTCTTTAACATCATCTCTCAAAAATTTTTCCTCCTAGACTTTGTTGCCAAAATGATTCGCGCTGTGTTAATTTTGTGGCTCACTCCCTGCACCTCCCTTCCGATGGGAGCTTGGCCATACCATCTCTCCTCTTTCAGTGCACCCAGATGCAGCTGCAAAATTATTTTGGTTTTTTGCCATTCTCTGTTGTGGCTTCTCGACTTCTTCAAAGAACCAGCAAGATTCTGTTTGCTGGTTAGGCCTTACCTTCTATTTCCTGTCTGACAAAGTACTGCAAAATAAAGTGAAAAAAGGGAGATTGAGCAACACATCCATGGATACGCACTGTGGAATCCCTGTCCTTAGCCAGTGTGGCTGCTCCTAGGCAGGACAACAGCCATCTGTCACAGCAGTGTTCCAGCACAGGTGTGAGAGGGAAATATCCAGGGGAAGCAAAAACTCCACAATAAACCCTCTTTGTTTCATCAAGAAAACAGGAGAAAAACCTTTTTCTCTCAAATATGTTTCTGTTTTAATATTTTTTATTAATTCCAGTTCATTCTCTGGGGAAAAAAATCAACATGTAAAATTGAAAACCACTGAAATTAAATATTAGTCCTTAGAAATACTTCTCAGCCAAACTCTTTAGTTAATTCAACTTAATCCAAACCCAAATTTTTTGTTCCACAAACTGCTCACATAAGAATAAGTCTATCCAGAGTCAGATTCTCCAAGGATGTTTCATATGGTTGTTGCTGTGAATAGACTCACCCTGAAAGGCGTGGGAGTCAGGCACAGGTGGGAGTGCAGTGCATTCTCATCCTGAGGTATTCACATTTCATTTGGGATGGGAAACAGACTGAGGAAAGGGAGGTGCAGTGTTTGGGTCTCTGTAGCGCGGAGTTGTTACTGCCAGCCAGACTGATGCATTCGTGTCTGTGTGATGAAGGGAAGCAGCTCCGGCAGATCCCGCCGAGGCACTTGGCAGGGAGCTGTCAGCCCAGGGCTGGCGGGCGATCCTCTCCCCTTCCCGTGCCGTGCAGCACACGCTGCTGTCCTGCTGCCTTCCCGAGCTCACGCCTGGCTCCGGGAGCTGCTCAGCGGGCACACAGCGCCGGCCGAGGGCAGGGGCTGCTGCACCCACTGCTCCTGCCTCTCACCACCCAGCTCTGCCACCCGTGATCAACTCCATGGAACTAGGAACAAGAGTGGAAAGGGAAGAATCAGCTGGAGCAATTGCTTCAGAGTTAGTGGGAGGTCAAACGTGCAGACCCACAGGTGCAGGATGTGCACAGCTCAAATCTGGGACGGTCACCGAGCACTTGTAGTAGAATGAATCTGTCTGGAATAGGCTTTTATACACTGACCTAATTGTTAGGAATTTTGTCCTTTATTTCAAATACATTTAGCCTTGCAAATACTCTGCCTCAGTCCAAATGTTTTCTTCAGTCCATTCAGAGACCTTTAGAGTAGCTCGAGAGTTTGTCCAAGCTCAGTACAACACCTGATAACCCTGTGTGTAACCCACAGGCCTTTCTTTATTCTGTCCTTGACTTACACAAGATTTTAGTCTACCCCCCATTCTTCCCAATAAGCCCTCTGCCATACCCGTAGGTGTGACCAGTATTTGGTGCTTTTCAGGTGTTTCTGCAAGGCCAACAGTGACTGCAGCCGAGGTGCTTTCTGTCGACTGTTTCACTCCTTCCTGTGTACAGCCCTGACATATCCCTACAGGCCACAGGACATTCCTGTGAAGCTGCCCATTTTAAAGCTCTGTGCAGTTCTCCTGTCATCTCTGGCAACACAAAATGTTCCCAGCAGCATTTGTTTGTTTTCTTGAAATAATTTGATTTGCAGTTGCTTCCCAACGCATTTTCCCTGCTTTGCATATTGCTTTGTCTGAACCTATTAGGCTCTTCAGTTTCAAGAAATTTCTAAACTATTCTTAGTCCTAAATAATGTTAGACTCAATTTGAACACCATGAGCCAGTATTTCTTGGGGAATTACACATAAATCAACAACACCTGTCTTCATAAAAGAAATTTAAGACTTTGTGTTCATACTAATTTCCTTTGTGTCTGAAGAAGAAAGCACAGCCATTAACCAAGGGCTGTTCATCAAGGATTATTTCCAATAGCATTAGAATTATTTTCAACAGTATTTACAATAAACCTGATAGAATTTTCCTTTACACGAAAATGAATGAACCTTCCAGAAACCACTGCAATGCATGTAACTCCCTCTCTCGCATTCACTTCATCCTCGTCAATCCCAGGATTGTTTCTGTTACCGAGTTAAAGAGCCAGAATAAATCAGAATCTTTCTCAGCAGGATTTTATGTCAACACCATTTAAATTAAAGGATACTACAAAAAAAAAAAAAAAATCACCACACTTTTGTACTAGTTATGCTTTGAAATTCTTGTGATGGGAATAGACATTTTAGCTTGAGCAAAGTCAGCAACAGAAACTTTCTTTTTTGGAATGTGTTTAAGAACCCATAAATTTTCAAAGTGTGACTACAGTTTTGAGGTTTCACGGGAAGTGTGAGGTATTTTAGATAAATTTAATGCTGTTTCACCACCAGCAATGAAATTTTCAAATGAAAAAGCATGTTTGATTTCATATGTGGGAAATGGGCTACTAGAAATATTACAGCTTAATTTTTTTAAATTTCAAAGGCAAAAGTTCTATTAAAATGCTCTTTAGCAAAAAATACATTTTAATTTGAGAAGTGCTACAAGTATTTTTAATTTCATAAAAGGGATAATAATTTTCTTAAACTATTATTTCTAATAAAAGTAACCCTCTGTCTATTTATTATTCTTTTATGCTGTTCTCCATCAGATCCCTCTTGCACTGAGGTAGGAATTTGCATAAAGGAGCATATACTTTGTTATACAGTAAGCATGAATATTAGCAAACTTGTACATCCTTCTGCCTTATATACCCATGTTTCATTCAGAAGTGCTTGGGGTTTATTATGTTTAAAGTGAAAGATTTTTCAGAAAAGCTTTGAGCACAATAAACCAGCCTCACTGGGCCTTTTTTTGGCATTCACAGTGCATTTTGAAACAGCAATATTGTCTACAGACTTTTATAGCCTTTCAAACATTTTAGAAACATTTAAACACGTCTTTCTTAGACTCAAATCCTTCTTGCTGCACTCAGCCGAGGTTCTCAACACCACGATTTGGCTGTGAGCAGTGATCAGGCGAACCTCACACACGCGAGGCAGCCGCTGCTGGCTGATCGCTGCTCTCCGTCCCGGCGGCTCCGTCTGGGCTTCCCGCTGTCCACGGGTGTTTTCCAGGGACCTGGAGGCAGCTGGTCTGCAGCACTCTAGTCCCTCACTGGCACTGGAGGACACCTTGCTGGGGAGCACAGAGAACATTAATCCCCTACTGTCATTGCTTTAAAAAGAATGAACCCTCTCTGCCAGGCCCAACACTTCACACTTAAGGCCTTCAGGTTCCCTGGCTGGGTTCTTAACTTGCAGTGCAGGGATGGGGTGGATCTCCTGTTCTCCAGGGCTCACAGACCTTGGACTGAGCTCCTTAACCTCTTGGCATTGTGTCCGACATCCCATTACAATAAACACCGTGGAGAAGAATAGTATCAGAGATGAGGTAATGTTATTTACCGTGGCCGGAAGGAAGGTTTTCCTGTTTGTGTCTGAAGTCCACTGGAAACATCCCCACTGGGGTATGGAAAAGTGATGCTGGGCACTCACTGCAGAGTGTTGGTGATGGGCTGAGCCAGGCAGGAGTCCCGCAGTTAGAGAACTTGCAGAAAGAATCACTAATAAGAGAAGAGTTTGTTGGATTTTTATATTTTCTTCTGGCCTGTTTCCAAGTGCGGTCTAATGTATGAGATTCCCAGTTAACCATGACTGGAAATAAAAAACAGATAGGATGTTCTGAGGGACTCAGCTTTCCCCAGTTCTGCTGCCACTGTACATTGTCAAGGAGGATTTGGAAACCCAACAGCCAGTGTAAAAGCACCACACCAGGTGTCCCCAGGATGCCACCCAAGCTGATCCAGGCACCCCCAGTTCTCAGGGAACATTTGTGGTGTGACTGTCAAAAGGAAAAACTGAGATTTAAAAAAGTTTAAGGGCATGGGGTAGGAGGACAGGACAGCACACACACACCCTGCAGATACTCAAATTGCAATATGCAGACAACCTCGATTAAACCTCAAAACTGAATAGTGACCAAGTCACGTTTTTGATGAAGTACTGTTGGAGATGTACGTCTTTATTCTGGCTCGAGAGCTAATTACATCCTCCAAACTGTCTAAATGCAGCCAAACGGGGTCTCTAATCACCGTGCAGTCATTGGCTTCCCAAACTCTCTTAGACAAAAATAAAACCCAAATCCTGCAACACTGGAAGAGAGGAAAATGGCATTGAATTGTAAAGCCATTTCACCTGGGTTCCTACACTGACACAGAAAGAAATAAAAATTAGAAATGTACATATTCTTCCTATCTCTGTGAGCAGCTGGCACCAGGGCACTTCAGGTGCCACCTCCTGGGCGGGGGGAGTGACATGGAGCCAATTTATGTCACCCAAATGACTGGCCACTGACAGCGTCTATCTGCTGGGTGCACCTTTGGGGCTGGGACAAGCACTGCCAGCTTAATTAGCAGCTTTCTCCACATGGAAAACAGTGGAGTTCCAGACAGACCACGTTATTGTGAACTTCAGGGGTTTGAGCCGCAGTGTAACACGACAAAAGAGCTATTTGAAAGAAAAAGGTGTCAAGAGTACATTCAGATCACAGGAGGTTTCAAGCATTTCTCACTATTTCCAAATGCACTGGGAAATGATCCAGCTCACCCAATGCCCAACAAATATTTATCATATTGGTAAAGATGAAAGTTTTTTTAGAAAATAAGCATCATAGAAATAAATATTTAAGCAAAAGGAACTGTGCTTCAACAAAAATTGCCATTAATGTTGGTGTTCCTTGGTTTTAGCCTTTCAAACAACAGAAGTGGAGCTCCAGTTCCCACCGTTCTCCTTGGTTCGGTTAATGACATGTCATGCAGATCTTGTACAATAATTGTGAACTGTTTATTGTCTCTCTGAATCAACAAACTTCAGTCAAATTGCCATCAAAGACCTGACAGGCAGTCTTACACATAAGTACACCTTTCACAGGCACATCTCCAGCTCATGAAAGGGACTGACAAATAAATCTCAGGGGAGAGTTCTTCAACCAAAATGAACCACAGATCTGATTCTAAGAGATTTGCGGTGACAGATGGCATTCTTCCTATTCTAATGTTAGCTTGCATTTGTTGAAAATTATGAAAAATTAGACGGGGTGCTACAAGCCAAGCAGTCTGACTTAAAAGTGGAAATAGACAGAATCCTTTCTTTTTTGATTAGTCTGGAGCTTGCATTGCTGGAAAGAGGGACCAAGTGTTTGTAACTGAAGAGCACTGAATTTTATCACTGGTCCTCTGTTGAGTCATCCTGCCCATGATGAAAAGGTGCACACACATAAAATATTAAATTCAATATTAATTCAAATATTACTCAGCTGGTAGAAAATAGAAATGTGATTGGAAGTTTGTTATGATTTCTAGGTTTAATGTGTAAAGGCAAATCAAGCATCATGACAGCCTGACCAAATTCTAAACAGGACTTTGTGGTCCAGCTGCCTCAGTCTGCCTTGTGAAGAAGTTCATCAGCATCCATTAATCTTTGTTTACATCAGGCATCCTGCTCCCATCCTTATAACTGGAATGTCTGAGGTCACAAAAGCAGAGGGGCTATAAATGCCAGGTGGGCTTAAATACAAAAATTCTTTCTCCCATTCATGCCCAGTGAAAACCAGAAATGATGGAAGATATTAAACTCCCACCTGTACCAAGAGGCAAATCTTTTTTCCATTATTGCAGAAAATTTAGTGACCAAAGAGGTGCAGAGAGTTCCTGGGAGCAGGAGCAGTCCCTGACAACAAAGAGTGCAGCCGGTGCTTGGCCTTTAATAAACAGATTTTTCTTTCTCTGGGGAGAGCTGCAAGTCTGTAACAGTGAGCACGAGGCATGAGCAGAGATTTGGGCAATGTAAAATATTTCTTCTACCTATTTCAGGGACCTAGCACGGTATATGGGAATCAGTGTGTAAAACAGTGACCTTGAAGATTTTCGCTATTAAAACCAGGGGTGAGAAGGATCCTGACACAGATGTAACCCCCTCCCCTGCAATTGCAGGTGATGATGAATCCCAGCCCAACAGCCTATTGAACACTGGGAGAGTGCTTGCCACTCTGTCAGACCATGGGATGAAGTTTGCCATGGTTTGCATGCTTGTGGGCACTTCTGAGAGCCAGGAGCATCATCATCAGTGTGCCTCATTTTCTGTAACAGCCTTCTGAAGTCTTCAGTCAGGCTGAGGAAAACACAAACCTGACACCCCCAGCCAACGCAAGGAGCAAAGGCTGTCGGAGCAATCCACACTCTGTCCTTGCACTGGGAGAGAGCTCTTGCCTTAGTGGGGTCTAGAAAATAATTGCCCAGCCTTGGCTGGTGGGAATTTGATCGTTTTCTGCTTGGAAAGATGAGCAAAAATGCTCCCTTCCGACATTCAATTAGGAGAACTGTTTGGTGTCAAAGCGCCAGGGGAATTTTAAGGGACCTGTTATTGCTGCTTTATGCATAATTCTGAATTTGCTGCTCTAATGAGCCCTACTCTATATCATCCGTGACTGTCACTCAGCTCGGTGAAAATGGCTTGGCCTGACAAATCCTGTTAAGCCTCAGAAATTAAATGAGATCTGAAAAAGCCCAAGTCCACACCCGTTGCACCACATGCTGCTTTGATCAGCAGTGTTAGTCAAGCAGGCTTGGAGGCGAGCCAGCAAACCCAGGGCTACCACCCAGCATCATCAGGAGCCACCCCCCACCCTGAGGATGGCAGGGGCTCTACACTCCTTGGGATCACCCCCAGACAGAGAACAGACACAAGCTAATGGAGCAGAGGTTGTTCCATTTCTTTATTTGCCAGATGTAACTGCCAGGGAAGAGGGAAAGTTGCAGGATCTCTGTAGAGCTGTTTAGATTCCTCAGCTCTACCCTTCAAAAGCCTTTTCCACACAGCCCATCAGCAGAAGTGCTGGCCCATCTTCATCTTCCACTGCCCAGCTGCAAATAGAAAATAAAAAAAAACAGTATTGGCGGGGGGGGGGGGCGGTGTGGGAAGTAGTGGACTTGCAGCATTGTCCTGTCTGTGATGGTCAGGCAGGAAAAGCTAGAGCTGAGGGGGAACATTCAGATAGAGTTTTGGATTAAAGACCTTTCTTCAGATTCCCCAAATCAAAGAATGTTTCCAGGAATTGATTCTGACAGTTATGTTTTTAATAATTTATTTTAACTAAAAGATCTCTAATGGTAGACAAAAAAAAAGCAGTAGGGTCATGAAAAAATTATCTAAAGGAAAATACAAGGAGAGGTTGAATCCTGTAGTGTTGATTTTAGAGCTGCAAAATAGAAACTGACCATTGAGTATTTTCTTGCATATCATCAGTAGACCAGGAGCACAAATACCTCGAGAACATCTAGAAATTCACCTCGAGGTCCATACTGATCAACTGAAACTGTAACGAGCTCATGGCAACGGCAGGGACAAGCCATCTAAAGGCTGGCAGAGAAGGAATGCCAGAACCCCACAAGATGCCCCAAACCCTCAAGACTCACCTGCTTCCAGGTGTCCAAACCCCAGTCCCTGCCAGCCTGCTCAGGGCAGCCAAGGGGGCCGTTTGCACCGGGAAGACAACTATGGTGAATGGAAAGCTGATCTGTCTCACGGCTTTCCTTTATCTGACACCCCCTACAGCCGTTGCAAGCATTTCTTTTGGGTCAGAAAGCTCCTGCTGGGCTCACCGGGTGAGAATTCCTGGCCATCGCACCTCTCCCCATCACTTCCACTCAACAGCTCCCCTCCCCGCCCCAGCTGTCAGATTTAATCTGCTCCCATGTGGGAACTGCCCTGCTCGTAGCTCTTTTCAATGTCAGTCAGGTTGAGTTAAGAGGATGCACTTTGAAGGCTGCCGGGCAGCGTTCCGGGGTGAGACACTCGGAGCGGTGAGAAGAGCCGGGAGCGGGGGCGCCCCGGGAGCGGGGGCAGCTGCGTGTCCGCAGGCGGAGCTCAGGGCCGGCTGGAAAGGTCACGCAGAGCACCAGTGACGTGCTCTGGCATGTGACTCTCATATGAGTTCAGTGGTTTGATGAGGGGACTGAGCACAAGTCAGCATTTATACCAGATGACAATCATTCATCGCAGGGGTGTCAGTCACAAACGCCGACTGCCGGAGAGGCGCCGCTCCTGGTTCAGCTGCTCGGGCAGAGTCTCGCCGTGCAACTGCAACGGATCAGCCATCTCACCACTCCTGTGCCATCGTTCTGTTTTTAACCCCAGCAGCTCCACAGATGCGAGTTCTCCCTCGGTGCAGCCACAGAGGTACACAGGTACTGCATCCCAACAGGCTGCAGCTCTTACTTCTGTAGCAATAACCCATCTCCGCTAAGCTCTGCAGCTGGGTTTCCACATCAGGACAGCCCTGCGCTCGGGCAGTCTGCAAAGAGCTGTCCAGAGAAGGGGTCACTGCCCTTGGCCCCGGCAAGCCCCGCGGCTGAGCCCAGGGCCCCTGCAGAGCTGTGCTTTGATGGGAAGGATCGGAGTGGTCACAGAGCAGCTCAGCTGGAGGGGGGACCAGAGGTGCTCACCTGCATGACACTTGGGCAGAGGAGGTGCCAGGTTCACCAGAGCAGCTAACCCTGGAGCAGATCCACATCCCCACATCACCACTGCTGCACTGCTCCTTCTGCACCAGCCTCTGGGCTTTGTCCCACGCGGCCACTCACAACAGACGTGTAAATATGAAAAGAACCTGTGAGACCTGGCCTCTACAAAGGCGGGCTGTGGCACAGCAATCCTACAAGGGGAGGGGGTAACCTGGGAGAGTCCAGTGAGACAGGTTATTCATTCGTTGTACATTCTGCAATAAATCAGAAGAGAAGCCAAAACAAATTCCCAGAGGCCTCATTTCCATCCCTCCTCCTTTGGGAAAGCAGCTCTCCTGGAAAAGGAAAGCCTCGCTGTGTACTGATGGTGAATGTGCTCAATGTGATGTGCAGCCATCGTTCCTGCCCTGACTGCAGGGCCCCGTTGGTGACCCCGGCAGCAGGCAGCCAAGTGCAGGAGCAGCAGCGAGCATCGGCACCCGCGGCAGGACAGGAAACCCCGGCGGAGCCGCCCTTCCTTCCTGCACACCCCAGCCAAGTCCCACACCCCCGGGGCGGGCGGCTCGCTCAGCACCGCCAACGCTGAGCCAAGCACTCTGCAACTAAATTTAGAGCTTCTCATGTCACACAACCACTTCGCAGAATCTCTGAAAAGCTGCTGCAGTTGTAAGTCAAAGCATGAGCAACACATGGTAGGAAAAGCACCCAGATTTCTTCTTTCATAACATTTCTCTGATCCTGGACTTTACCTTGACCCAAAGTGAATGAGTGAGGCGCAGGCTGACACAGCCCCTGTTTGGACCCCTGAAACCCACTATTTAGTTCAGCATGTGCAAAGGACTACCAGCGTCTGAAACCACAAAGCTGTGTCCGAGTGTTACAACATGCTGCAAGCCTGCAACAGTGAAGCTGACACAGCAAGTGAGAGATCTTGGGGCAGCATCTGGTCCCCCTGATGCAGGGGGAGTTTCCCTGAAGAGAACCTAGATCTACATGTTTAACTTGTACTCTCTTAGCTATTTTTTCTGTTACAAAGATAAACAAACAGGCAGCACAACCCCTTGCACATCAACTCTAGCAAGCAAACTTCAACAGTTAGCTGTGACCAAGAGTTTTTCTTCATAGTGAATGTTGCTTTTCTTGGAACTACAGAAAGCCACCCATCCCTGGGAGCTGCTTATCCATGTGCTGGGTGAGGGATTGTGTTTGGGAATTTCCTATGGCCAGACCCAGCTCAAACAGGACTGACCTGCCAGGGGCCTTTGGTCACAGCCACCTTCCTCCAGACCCCGCTGTGCAGAGCAGCCTTGCACAGAGTGCCTGGAAAGTTTGTTCTTCCTACCAGTAATAAAATCCCACCTAAACCAGCCCCTGGAACAGACCCTTGGGCTGTCTGGCCCCGCACACGGCTCAGGCACGAGCCTGAGCAGAACTGTCCAATCCAGCTCGAGGCTGAGGCCCGTGGTGCTGTTGGCAGCACAGGGAATGCCAGGTCCTGCTTGCATGGCAGAACGAAAACGTTCTCATTCCCCTCTTCATGATTTCTCTTTGCTTTAGGGATCATTTAGGGTCTATTTTTATTCAGATCCCCAGTGAGACCGATTGAGGTCTGTAAAGCCCAATTGGAAACTCTTTAGCATAGCCAGGAGCATTACAGGCAAAAGTAAACAATCTATGAGGGTATATTTTTCTTGGCTATTTACCCTACTGCTGTTAGGACTTACAGGCAGACTGAAGAGTCACATCTTTTTCCTATTCCAGCTTGTTCCAGGCTGATTTGCTGCATAATCCAAGAAGCAAGTCTCAGAGTTACCATAATCAGCTGTACTCTGAACTCTCACCACTTGACAGACACAAAGGCACCACCAGCCAGAACAACAGCCACGCCACTCATGGTTGGTTGTTGGTGTTGTGAGTGACTAAAAACTGCTGTGCACGCTTCTTAATCAGAGAATCTCAGGATGGTTTGGTTTGGAAGGGACCTTGAAGCCCATCCCATCCCACCCCCTGCCATGGCAGGGACACCTTCCACTATCCCAGGCTGCTCCAAGCCTGGTCCAGCCTGGCCTTGGACACTTCCAGGGACCCTCAGTGAGGGCTGCCTCATCTGCACTGCTGTTCTCTAGACCAACCCTCCCTCTCCTCCTCCTCCTGTACCTTCCTGCTGTTTTCCTGCAGCAGCAGCCTGTTCCTGCTGTCAGCCCCCTCCTGTCTCCAAGAGCCACGCTCACAGCCCGGGCTGAACACAGCCCCAGCTGCCGTGGGAAGCACGGAGCATCCAGGGTCAGCTGCAATTAAAACACTCTCAGTGTTCATGTGCAGGCCAGCTGTAATGGCAAGTACTGTGACTATTTATCCAGTCTGCGCGAGTGTAAACCAGCCTTTCCTCATCTTTTCATTTTTTAAGAAAATCAACCCCTTCTCCAATATTCCTGGGAATCACTCATGTTTTAGCTGTCAATAGTATGGCATTGAAAAAATTATTTAACTGTAATAGAATTACCTGAGATCCTACGTAACCAGTGGAGACAAGCTATAAAAATTCCCCAGCCCCACCCCACAGGAGAGGAGCTGGTGGGTTCAGGATACTTCAAGGTACTGATCAGATGTAGGAAAGACCAAACCACTCCCATGTTGAGGTCTGTGACAAAAGCCCCGTCCCAGACAGGCAGCAGGGACAGCACAGCAGCTCAGGGAAGCCCCACAAAATATTATTAAGGAGAAAGCCTGAGTTTGGATTAAACAGGAATAGGGGCAGCTTAGAATAAAGATCAGCTTTGCTAAAATAAAGAAGAAAGGCACTGCTTTCACCAAGCTTCTCTCCCGCCCCTCATTTGCATTTTCTGATGCCAGCTCCCTGCTACAGCATGGGAGCGGTCGGACCAAGTGATGGATCTGCAGGTTTCTATGGTGATCAGCACAGAAATTGCCTGCCCAGCCTTGTGTGAAGGGAAGCATCCATGTCAGAAACTGCGGATTGTATGGTGAGAGAAAACCCTGCTCTGGCCTGGGGTGTCAGGGCTGTGCTGCAGCAGCCCAGAGCTCGCTCACCAGCCTGGGGATGTCTGTGCAGGGCAGTGTGGGGAGGTGAGAACTCATAAGAAATACTAGCAATCACCACTGAGTAATTACACAACATCATTTAAAAATACTGATACACACAAAGTACATAGTATTTCTAAATATCGGAAATATCAATTTCTCTCACCCTGTCCCTGTTCCCTGGGAGCAGAGCCCGATCCCCACCTGGCTGCTCCCTCCTGTCAGGGAGTTGTGGAGAGTGAGAAGGTCCCCCCGAGTCTCCTTTTCTCCAGGCTGAGCCCCCTGCCAAAGGCACATCTGCCATGAAAAGAAAGGGATGCAATTCCTGTACTTGGTAACTGCTGATTGTATAACCCGTGTAGAAGGTTCTGAGTTCATGTTCACTGTCCTCATGAACTATAGCACAAATCCTTGTCTCTATAAAAGTGTTGGTTCCTTACAAACCTGTAAATCAGAAAGGGAGGGAGAGAGGGTTGGTGAAGAAACAACCTCAAATCCCAGCTGCCACACACTTAAGGCAGAAGCACTGATTCCATCTATTTAGGCTATTCCCAGAAGGGAAATCTGGATAATAAAAATGAGCCCTGGCAACAGGACAAACCTCGTTAATCGATCCAGACTAAGCCACTGGCTGGCACTTTCCAGCTGAGAAACATCAAGTACCTTCCTCTTGAAAACCTTCCCCTGCGGCTGTCGGGGACGATGATGGGCTAACGACACGAGTTAATGCACCTACTCCCTTTAGGAATCAAACCTGGAACTTATCAGTTCAAGTTCAACTGGGAGTAGACACTGATCTAAGTTTAAAAGAAAAAAAAAAAAAAAAATACATGTTTACTCTCAGTTTTTAACCAAACGGGCTCAGAAAAGCCAGCCAGTTTGGTGAAACATAAATGGAGAAACATAAATGCCAACTCCTAAACATATTAGGGAAGTAGCGTGGCTGACAAAAAGGACAGAATACACACGATTATTTTCTTTTCCGAAGTCAGTTACTGCCGGTCCCCAGGCCGAAGGCAGCAGCTGCAAACCTCCCGAAAGCAGCTGCTGCGCAAACCCTCGGACTCTGCCCGGGCAGGCGCTGGGGCCGGCCCTGCGCACGAACGGCCTGGCCCGGCTGTCCCAGGTCGCTCGCAGCGCCCTGGTCACCCGGGCCCGCGGTGGCCTCGCAGCACGGCGGCGGCAGCAGCAGCAGCAGCTCCGTGTTCGCGCGGGCCGCCCCGGGC
>VZSE01015569.1:0-114349 GCA_013398275.1 Promerops cafer
TCGGCTCGGCTCGGCTCGGCGCGCGGCATTTTGCAGCGCCACCTGGTGATCCCCAGCGCCGCTCTCCTCCCTGTCCCAGCGCACGGGGGAACATTGCCCGGCTGCTTTTCTCCCTCGGTATGACGGAATGAGTGCAGACTTAAATGCACCGAGTTCTGTTTCTGCAGTGACCTAAACAACACAAGCTGACTGGCCGCTGGGTCTCCCTCTGCTATTGTTTTGGGGGTTTTTTGTACCTTTTCTTGCTAAGTTTTCCTGGGGGGAAATAGAGTTTTACCTCTAAACCAACAAAAGGAATAGTTAATGGAAATTCATTAATTTCATAGACAAGACCCTGATAAATTAATAGCAGCTTACCTTTCCTCCTGGTGCAGAAAAAGGACTTCAGATGGCTGCCCGGTTCACTTTCTAACACAGAAAGGAAAGAAGTTTGAAACCAGATTTACAGTCAACTCTCAGGAGACAGATGAGCAGACCAAACCAGCTGTTGCCCTGGGAGTAGATCATGCACCCACTGCCCAGCAAAAGCATTCGGGCACTGATTTCAGAAGGAGCTGATTGTACTCAGTAACTGCTCATCTGAGCACCGACGGATGCCACATAGTACAGTGGATGCAAGTGGGCATGTCTTCCCTGCCACCCCACAGGAAAATAAAGCAAGGTCTAAATCTGCAGAAAAATAATGTCATGAAGGGAATAAGGATTATATTATAATCGAAGTTAGAGTTGTATTTCATAAAATCATCAGTTCATAAGTTCAGGGATTGAAACAAGGCTGTTCAATGTACCCCTGATACAGCTCCAAAATGAACACTAAGAAAAGGGCAGGATCTTCACATTTTTGCATTTTTCTCTCTCTATTAATAAAGAAAGTATGTGAAATATAAATCTGGAAGGAAAACAATCATCAAAAAACACAACTGCAAAAGCAGTTTCTTAAAAGCACTTATCCGTTTGGTATACACATAATATAGTTTAAGATCAGTGAAGTGACTGCATTTTAAAACAATAGCTCTCTGCAGATGTATTATAGGATATCTCAGATACATAAAAAGAGATGGGTGCAGGAGTCTAAGTCTTTCTACCTTCTATAAAATCAAGAAATGTTGTGGAAAAGACACAAATCCTTTTTAATTAATCCAACAAGCTATAACTGTAATCATATTTATTCATGAGATTCTACTATAGAAACAAACACTAAACACAAAACCAGTCACTGGATTATTTGTTCCATTGAGTAAATGAATCCAGCCAGGTCTTCAAACATTTCAGTGCTCTGACTGTGAATGAGCAATACGAAGTCAAGTAACTTTGACAAAGTATGTGACAAGAGTTTCAAAGTATGGGTCTTACGATTAATGTGGAAGCTCAACCAGTTCACCTAAAATAAGTCCTGAACTGTCTAAATGCCCTGGACATAGTACACTAGAGTTCCTGGATTAAATTCTTACTTCTTCTGTGGGTATATAAGTCACACAGACAGAACTTCTCTACAGGCACTCAAATGCATCCATTCTTACCACAGACCGTGCTGGAGAATTGGACATTAGGAGGCCTGGTTAGCTCAAAGTGGAAGCTGACAGAGTTCAAAAAAACCACAGCAGAATGCTCCCAAAGAGGTAAAATGCTATTTTATTGCACAAGCAGTGGTTTGCTTTCTGTTTCCTCTTTATGAAAGGTGCAACTGCACACCACCTTGCAAACATTTCCTAACTCTTTTCAGAGGCCTCTTGGGACCTTGAGGAAGAATGGAATGAAACTCATTTTGTGCTCCTGTAAAATTTGTGCAGTTGGCCTGTGGAAAATCAAAGACTCTAACTGATTTCCAGTCTAATACCTGACATTGGTGCTACTCCAGCCTTGGCTTTTATCTATATTCTAGAGCATGTGGGAGTACTTCTGGCTACCCTGTTCAATAAAATGCAAAGAAAATTAGATTCTTTTCCCCTTGCACATTTTAGCAAGAGTCCATCATAAAACATATATAACATTTGCAAACGTATTTTTTTTCCTAGTATTTATTCCAATGGTTTCTCAGCTATTTTACCACCGATCTTCTGATTCTTCTTAAGCTAGTTTTTATTTTGTTCTATTTAAAATCAGAGGTATGCCCTCTCCTAGGTTTCTTCTCACCATTGAAACAGTAGAGTGTGAGCAGTGTTAATCAAGGAACAAAATCACTGAGGTGTTTGAGAGGCGTGGAGAACCACTACTGCCCTTCCTACTCTTTTCAAAGTTCTGAGTGACTGTAACCTATAGTTTGTGTGGGCTCTTGCATTACCACCTTCCCATGAGTAAAGTCCAGTTTATGGCTGCTAAATAGAGCATAGCAAAGGGTGAAATATTCTAGTTTCTACTAGGAAAAGAGTTTTACCAATGCTGAGTATGTCAGTCCCAGTAGTACACTTCCATCAATGTGTTATGCCTTCCTTTTTTATTGCCTCCCCACAAGACAATCTCTCCAGTTACATACATTCTCATTTTACCTTTTTCTTTTTTAAATTCATTCTATTTGTTTTCAGTGAATTATTTCATACCAGGAATAAATAAAAAAAAATGGGTTTTTTTCAGACTTTAATAAGAAGTGTGGTTGAAGTACTTAAGAGATCATTTCATGATAGTCAAGAAAGGAAGCCTTTTTTCTGACAGGTTTGTGTTTCATGGTTGGCTCACATTTTAGATGAAAGATATAAATGTTACAGCGTTAATTCACTCTTAATGGTTGTTAGACATGGGGGAGAGATGCTGTGAATATTCCAAAGTGAGGGAAAATAAATTATTAGATATCACATAGTGCTTAGAGGAGAGTATTCTGCATCCTCCAGTGACTAACTACGAGCACAGGTCACATGAAGTTTTTCTCTGGTTTCTACTGAAAGTGGGGTTTGTGTCATTTCTTTTCCTTCAGCAGCAATTTCTGAGCACACTAACTACAGTTTCTGAGGAGAATTGAGGCAGAATTTATACTGTACTGTCCTCGCTCACTGTGTCCTGACAGCAGGCATCTCTGCCATTGCATGACCAGTAAAATTTCCAAAGCATCTGTGGGAGATTTTCAGCTAGGAAGGGAAGTGTCTACTACTTTTAGATGCCTGAGTTTTAGGAAGAAGTTGAATACACTGAATTCTGCCATTAATCCCCTAAGAAAATCAGGTTAAAAGTAGTACTGAAAGCCTTATGCTCCATGCATAAGTAGCTTTTATTGGCTGAGTGAAAAACTAATAAAATGTGAAAGATGTTTTTAAAAGAGGAATTGCAAACACAAAGACTGATTTGATACTGGCTAATGCCGCATCTACAGTAGAGAAGATCAACATGGCCCAACAGGATGAAAATTAACAGACTGCTCCATCCAGCTGAACATCTAGAACCAGATTTCCCTCCTCGTGTTGAAAAGTCCATTTCATGAGAGAGTATAGACAGAAGAGGCCCAAACAGAAAACTTACTATATAAGCAAAGCATTTTGGCATAAGACTTTAAGAATGCAGAAAGATTACAATTTTGTGACTCGCAGATTTCTGTTGTACGTTTGTGCTTAGGTAATCACTTTCCAGATGTACATCTTTTGTTTAAAATGGCTTATGGCTAATTCTTTTTGATTCACAGAAGGATTTGATTGAAAAGAGTGAATAAAGCTGGAGAAACCTTACAAATGCAATGGCTGGGATCTTTCTTTTCAGTTGCCAGGGCAGAGGTTTCCATTGTTTGTTTGCACAATAACTTATCTGGAACAGCAGAGGGTGTTTTCAATGAATGAACCACCTGTGCAACAATATAGGAAACAGAAGAAAGATAGCTTTCAGCATTAGTTATTTGTATATGTGCAAAAAAAATTTAAAAAGAAATATAGTTTATCTTTTAAATAGCTGGATGACTTTCTGAGGATCACTTGGGAATACTGTATAGAGAAATGCTACATCAGTTCCTTTCCATGTGCACATACTGTGCCAGTGAGACTTCTCAATTAGATGTTCTGTGATAAAATGTTAAGTTCAGTCTTCAGGCAATCATTGTGAAAACTCCTGTGAATAACTGCTCTTGTTCTTGCACTTTACTTGATCATTGCTAAAGTACAGCAAAAGGACATTGAAAGTGCCTTAAAATTGCCCCCTTCTTTCCTGTCACTTTCTTTCCTAACTTCTTTCTCCACTCAGCCCTTCCATTGCTAGTAAGAAATAATCTGAATCTTTTCATGATTACTTTAGTTGTGTAACAGATCTCTATGTATAATGGGGAAGGAGTCAATAGTAATAATTCATATTAGAATTAAAGTGGAACATTTTCAGGAATCTGGTAAAAAAAAAGGCTTGGAAAACTTTTAGTTATTTAAAACTTTTTTATTTCACTTTTGACTGCCCCTCAAAATGGATAAAATGTTTGTTTTGCAAAATATTATACATAAAAAGTTGGAACTTCCATATTTAAACCCCACAGAAATATGAATAAATTGAACTGTGATCCCTTTCATACCTGCAAATGTGTACAAAATAACACCCTAATTTTGAAAATAGCTTCAGTCAGACAGCATTTTATATATTTATTCCCATGTTTCCCAACCTCAGTTGCTTACTTGTGGCTTATTTATTTCTTAATGCACTTATCTACAGAGGCATATGTGGTTTTAATCCTCCTAAAACAGAGCAAGCCTCCCACAGTCAAAACAGAGACCTTTTTTGAGTTTAGTATTTCTAGAAGCTTATGCTGAACTTTTAAAATATTGGAAGAAAAAATCTTCCCATTATAACTCTACACTTTTTCTTCAAAATTCTATCATGTATAAAGCACATGGTATTCATGTGCTGGGTGAAAATTGTTACATTATTTTCTTACTTTCCCTCCCTTTTAGCACCTGAATGAGGATAGTTAAGGGTGAAAGTAGTTGTATCATTCCAAAGCAGTCAGGGCAACACAGGCATTCCCAGTGAAGCACCCAGGTAGAGGGCTCCAGTTATTGTCACTACTGCTGCACATTCATCTGGTGGCCAACACTTGCACAAGGAAATAAAGGGAGGAGAAAAGCTGTGGTGTGTGTGAGCAGTGTGTGAGTACATTCTTCTGAGTGCCAAGTACGTCAGAGCGGGAAACAGCAAGGGAGTGGAACATAAAGCCCATCTCACATACACTGGGAGGGCTGCATTTGACTTCACTGCAGTTACTTCTGATTTACTCAAGTGTCAGCTGGAGAAGGACCACAACCCATGCTTTAAAATGTTTTTATATGCTCCTCTGAGTAAAAAACTTGGAGGACTTTGTGAAAACAAGCTACTGTTGCTGATTTGCCAGGTAGGCAACCTCTCTGAGCTCTGGTTGAGAGCTGATCCAAATAAAATGTTTCTCACAGCTATGACTGTGTTGCACTAATTCAACTAGAATAAACAATTACATCAGAAAAATGTGTTTACTTTGGTTCTGGGCCACAGAGACTGGGCCCAAATATGATGTAGAACATATGCCTGTTATTGCTTATAAGGACAAATAATTTTACAGGTGGACCTCAAAATTCCTTCCTTTTGCTAAGTATACTCCTCCTGGCAAAGTACCTGGAATGTCTATTTATTATTTATGGCATTATAAATCAACTTTCTTATTTAAATAGACAGTGTAAACAGTAACTCTGCGATTAGAAACAAACAGAAAATTTTATTTCTCTCTTTGTTTACAGGTACATGACTATGATCCTTTCATTAAAGCTACACCTGTTTACACCAACGAGGACTGACATCTTCAGCTCCTCAGTAATCTTACACTGGGGTAACTCAAAAATAAAATAATCAAAGCCCTCAAGAAGATTAAAATCAGTTGTGCACTTTTTTACTGAACTCATCAAGGAGTTGATCCAGACAGCCAAAAGCAAAGGGAAGGACTATTTAGCCAGAATGTTGGTTCATGTCATACAATATCATTTCAGTCTAGAGTTTTCATCTCTACTACCAAGGAGGTTAAACAGAAACATTACCCCATTTTTATTTGCCTAGGTTTAGCCATAGCATTCCAGAACAAAGGTAAAGGAATTATAAATTAGAGTTTAGTTAAAAAATGCCAGGTCTAAACCATCTGAGTAAAGGTCCTTTGTTTATTGGTAAACTTTCTGTTGTTAACAGAGTTGAGTATAAAAAATCAGTATGGGAGAAACTTTACAGAGTAAATATAGGGGATACCTCTGAATAAGGTGCAGTAAGTACATAAGCCATTGTAACACAGCAGCTTTTATACATATGAAACAACAAACCACTTTTTTAAGTTGCAACCTAGAAACTAAATAAAAAATTCCCGTGAATAAAACTGAGTCTAAAATTCTTCCCACATTTGTCCCAAGTTTGAGGCTTGTTTTAATCTAAAGTTCTAGGTTTCATCTATTGAAAGAATATAATGAGAGCTGTAAAAATTTAAGCTACATCAAAATTGCATCCATCTAAAAATTAGGAAGTAGGAACCTTTAGCTAGTACCAGTGCCACCAGCCCATACAAAATTAAGCAATAAACACCCATTGGCGTGGGTGGGAGATTATTGCTGAGCCAAATTGGATGGAATAAGGATACTTCTGAACTTGTATGTTTTTTTAAATTCAAGCCATAATCTTTCCTGAAGTTCCAGAATTAGGAGAAAATAAAATGAATTTCTGGGATATTACAAGAGCAGCTACTAATACATTTCTTTCTAGCCAACCTGATCTCTCATAAGAATGCTCCCATGGGATGCCAACCCCCCAGAAAACACCAAAGGCATTGAAATGACCCACATGAGCCTTTGGAGTGCTTTTGAGGTTCATCTACTTCTCCCACATTTGGAGATCACTTCCATTTACTTCACTAGCCATGTGAAGGGTCTTATCAAAGTGAGTAACAGAGGACTACCTGACGGCCTAGTGATGAGCAGTTACCACCTCGTGAGGGTAGATGGAGAAAATTAAAGTCCCCTAAGGGAATTTTGTAATACTTATCCATCTGTCGTGAACAAATTCAAACTTGGGTCAAAACACTGGGCCTTATTCCCCAAGCAGCTGCATTCCCATGCAGCAGACTTTTACATTCCTTCCAGAAACTGCCCTGCAGCTTTTCAGTGCTTGCTGAAACTGATGGAACAGTCACAAGGGCTTTACTGACCTGATTTCTAACTAACATAACAGTGTATTCACCATAGATTTTGAGTGTTGTCATTTCTGGATGTACCATTTTGATGTGGATAGAACTCCTTTTTCCAGAGAAAGAGCTATATGTCCAAGGAGAATATAAAAGTCGCCTTTGCTGTGACAATCAGCTCTACACAGTCTCCAGGTATGGAGTAAAAACAACCCTAACATGAAGAGGCACCTCTGAGAATGTTGTTCTTCCTGGCAGAAAGTGAACTGAGATCCTTCCATGCAAAGCGGCATAAAAATCCGATGTTTTCATAACTGATATGCAACCTAAACTGCTCCTTTTTGTGTTGTATGAGCTGCAAAATGGCTAAAATGTTACTGGAAATGTCTTCATTCTGCACATTAAGGAAAAACTTATAATAAATTATGTTTGTGTGCTTTTATTAACCCTTGAACTGCTGCTGAGAAATGCATGTGTTTGAACAAGAGTTGAAAAGCTATTAAAATATTTGCTTAAATACTTTACTACAGCCTAAGAATTGAGCTCCAAAGCCTCAGGGATTTGGAGACTCACAAGAAAGTTAACAGGAGGAAGTCTGGGAGAGGTCAGCATGCTCAAGCACACTCCTACACAATCTTCCACCTCCCTTATCAGCTTTAATAAACTTGACTCCTACTTTCTGCTCTTGAAATTCAAAGGACCCATGGAAAGATTTCCCAACTATGTAGGCTGTGTTCACAGCAATCTCATCCTTGCTCTATGAATGCAGAGTCAGTTAAATGTCTAAACTTTGGGCTTTTTTGCTATTGGTTTATTCCAGTTTTACACTTTCATAGTTGGCTGCTTTCTGTAGCATTAGGCTACACAAGAAGCAAGCCACCTGCAGATTTTATTAAAATTGACATGAGCTGCAAAACTACAACATTACCTCTGATTTCCTTTACTCAAATGAAATACTTTTCCTCCTGTGAGACATATCTTTTCTTGTTTTTGCATCTCATACACTTTAGCCAGATTTATCTCATGCTCTGGTTCTCACAGAACTGCCTGTAACCCAGTTCACCTAATTCTCCCTTTGCCTATGCCCTTAAGTTTTAAATCACTAGCAAATATCAGAGTCACACCTGCTTTTTCTTTCTGGCTTAAGAAATTTTTTAATCTTTTGGCCTGATAGAAATCTCCAGCAAGAAGGTCAGAGCCCTGTGAACAGGGTTACAGTGCTCCTGGAGAGAGTGGGAGATGTCATTCCAGAATCTCAGGGTAAAGGGGAACACAGCACTCCCTCTGCCAGGGAGACTTGGTCACAGTGGGAGATTTTGCCTGGGGTTTTGAAAGAAAGATGCCATAGCAACATTTTGTCAAGAGTCTTCACTTGTTGGAACATGTTGGTACTCCCTGAGAGGCCTCCAGCATTGTAATTCCCTGAGGATTTGAGAGATATCTTCCTTTTGGAGCTTACTTGAGTCCAAGCACAAACTAGGTGACAAGCTGCTCATTAATGTCAAAACTGGGTTCGTTTGCTCTGTGAAAACTGCCCAAACACAAACAGTGGCATTCATCTGACCCAAACATAGACCTCTGCAATGCAGAAAACCATGTCCCAGCCAATACATTCTGCCAAAATTTTTTATTGTTAGTGAAGTCTTATCACATCTAGTTCAGGCATTTACTTCAGGATGAGACAACTGTCACCTTAGAAGCATCAGTTTCTCCTCACAGGTGAAACAAGGAGTGTTGGCAGTAAGCTCAGACAGAGATCCCTGAAGTGCAGATGACTGAATGTGGGCATGTGAACTCCACCTCCACACCTAAAGAATATTCATGTCAACAACACTGCACCTGGGGGCTACATTCTGGTCACTTTTGGATCCTATTTGTGAGTGGATTTGGGTGTATAATCCTTTATGGAACATAAAAGTTACTTACACTAAAGTCAGAGAGTCTTAAGCACCTTTTAAAATATTAACTATCTCTTGTTACAGTAGGAGTGGAGTCACCTGGTGGTCGTGTTAAATATAATCTTACACATTCCTTTTCTTAGTCTACGAGGAATACAAGCACTTTCAAGGAATGTTGTACTGTTAGTTTTTGGTGTTCAGGTTTATGAGGGAGCTTTTGCAAACAAACAGTGAGTTCAACCTATCTTATGCTCTCTGATTAGATTTAGTTCTTGGTGAAAATTATTTCCTAAGAACCTGAAAGTGGCTTTTGGGTTAAGACTTCTAAATAAGGTTTAGCCTACATGTAGTCTATGACCACCTATGTTCAGTGACTGTTGTACACAGTATAAATAAATGACTCTAAGATATTCTGTATCACTGATTTCTCCCCTGATAGAAAGCTGGGTTGCAAGCCTTCCAAATCCATCAAAACCAGGCAATAGTGTTGTATTTCAGGATCTATCCTTACTTTCCCAAAAGTGCACAACTGCCATTCATTTTCATTGAAATCATTTGAACTCAAGTGCAAAATAGATGTCACTTCAGGATGCAGTCAGTTAATAGATGAGAATCTTGTGAGCCTTAGAGTCAGTCTGGGTTGTGAGTGGGTTATTTGTTTGTTTATTTTATTCCTTTTTTATAAAAGGGGTGACAGGCCACCCAGTGGAATTTTCCCATCAAAAATAGTATGAAACAGAATAATGGAATGCAAGATTGATTAGATGGTGTGCTTGTTGGCAATGGGTGCATGTACTTCTTAATCTTAATGGGTCATAAAAAAAATCCTTTCATATTTGCCATAATACATGTGCTAAGTTGTGGGTTCCTAGCCAATGCAAAGAAATATTCTATGATTTCCAGAGATGCAAAGTAAGAATTTCAGACAACACATAAGTGGGGCCTCTGTTTAAATGCATAAAGATAATTTCTTAATTATGGCAGTGATACTCATTAAAAAGCTTTCCAATAGTACATACAGTTCCCACACTGGTGTCTCTCCCACCGTCTGACAGACAGACAGCTTGGTTACACATGCTCAGAAAGGAGGGTGGGGGCCCAGATTCTTGGCTGTCTTGAAGTGGCCACATCCTGCCATCTGCTGAATCCTTCTGCTATTGGCAAATCCAGGAAAGAATGTTTCTGAGGTGTCTTAAATAATTCTACACCTCTGCAGAAATGTTTTCTGTAAGGACAAGTATACAAATGCTTTCAGGGTGAGAGAAACCAGCTTAAAATACTAAGAAATAAAATATTTTTTTTTTTTAAATCCCTGAATTTAAAGAAAAGATCACAGAATCGCAGAATATTTCGAGTTAGAAGGGACCCGCAAGAATCATCAAATCTAACTCCTCACCCTACACAGGACAGCAACAACAATCACATCACGTCCCTGAGAGTGTTGTCCGAACACTTCTTAAGCTCTGTCAGGCTTGGTTCTGTGACTGCTTCCCTGAGGAGCCTGTTCCACTGCCCAACCACCCTCTGGGGGAAGAACCTTTTCCTGATATCCAACCTAAACCTCCCCCGACACTTCAGGCCATTCCCTCAGGTCCTGTCACTGTCCCCACAGAGCAGAGATCAGTCTCTGCCCCTCCTCTTCCCCTCACAGGAAGTTGTGACTGCAGTGAGGTCTCCCCTCAGTCTCCTCCAGGCTGAACAGACCAAGCGACCTCAGTCACTCCTCACACGCTTCCCCTCAAGGCCCTTCACCATCTTTGTTGCCCTCCTTTGGACACTCTGCAATAGTTTAATGTCTTCTTACATTATGGCACCCAAAACTGCCCCCAGCACTCGAGGTGAGGCTGCCCCAGTGCAGAGCAGAGTGGGACAATCCCCTCCCTTGCCCAGCTGGCCATGCTGGGCCTGATGTCCCCAGGACAGGGTTGGCCCTCCTGGCTGCCAGGGCACTGCTGGCTCATGCCCAGCTTGCCATCAGCCAGGACCCCCAGGTCCCTTTCCCCAGCACTGCTCTCCAGCCTCTCTTTTCCCAGTCCTCTAATTTGTTGAGGTCTCTCTGCAGGATCTCTCAGCAACCCCCAATTCTGTATCATCTGCAAACTTTCTTAGTAATCCCTGCTGAAGTGCCAGTAAGTCTCATCCTGATGGAAGAGAGTCTAAACTTTACCATGTTTAGTTGATCGCAGGAGTACACAAAATTTAATTCTTGGGGTCTTTATAAACTTGTAAGTCAAGAAACAGTCAGAGTCCATACAGTAAAAAAAGACGGGCACCTTCTCCTTGGATCACCTTTTACTGTTGTAATCACAGCAACTGCATAATTTTGTAAAATGTAAATTTAACTGACAATGTAAAATTAACTGACAATTTCATAATATTTCTTCATTTTCCTACTCCCTTTCTCTATCTCTGTTTTTAAAAAATGAACTTGGAATTTCCTCCAATAATTTCTTCGTTATCTAAGAATTCACACTGTAGGTTTGTCACTTCTTCATCTCATGTGAGCAAGATTCTGTCCTGTTTCTTAGTTGTCATTTAATGTGAAAAGTGTCATGCTCCCTAGAAAAAAACTCTTAGTTGTCTGGAGGCACCCTGGAAATGAACAGAATACCCCCTCTGGCAGCTGAACATGTTGCTTTTGCAAACCAGAAGGTCTTAGACCTCAGTCTTTGGGTTGATGTCCCAAACCTGAAGAACATCTGTGAAACAGGAATACATTCTGTCTAAATGGGCCTGATGAAAAATCCATAGTCCTAACCTCTGGAGTGTGGTTCTTGTGTCATTTTGCCCTGGGAAAAATTTCTTTGGAGGATGGCCCCCCATTATTTCAGAAGCTAGTATTTTCTAAATTCAGTGTTAGTTTAAGTTACAAAATATTTGAGCATTTCTTTTTGATTGAGCAAGACCCCCTCCAAAATAAATTACAGCTTCACTTCAATAGGTATGTTCAGTCCAGGCCCCTAATTAATCAGCACTGACATTTACAAGAATCACTGCTCTCTGCTATGCCAAAGGGCTTGGGTTCAACTCCCAGGAGCAGAGGATTTGGACCTATTTCATCATAAGGACTTCTTATGACTACTTTTCTCTGTCATGTAGCCCATTTCTTAATGGAAAAACACTATAGAGTGATGAGTATGTTTACAAAATAACAGAAAAATGTAACCTTCTGAAAAGAAAATTCCCTCTATAGATTGTAAATGTCCACAAACTATTTTCCTTTTTTTATTTTTTTTAACTGCATGTGTCTCTTCTGGGCTGGTATTACAACTCCTGCTGTAAAGTTTGTTTGAAACATGCCCATTTAAACTGGGGTCCATCCTGCAGTGTTTTGATGCATTGCAATATTTTTTTTCTCTTAATACTAAGATGGCCTCTAGAAGAGTGAAAACATATGCAGATTTCTTAATATTGTCTAAGGGGACGCTAGAAACTACATCATGAAAAATTGATCATGTGAAAATGATATCTGACTTGTTGTAAACTGCAAACTATGCAAAGTATCTCTTGGAATAGTGCAAAGCCCAAAGCTCAAAACTATACCAGCAACTGTGCTAACAATTTAATAGTAAAAAGTAAAACTAGCCATTATCATCACAAATGGATAATGCCAGGTAGGAGATCTGCTCTCCAATTCTAGTTTTGCAAAGAAAACAGCCTTGTCTAAAAAGGAGGAAATGGTTCATGACTGCGTGGGGAGGGTCACAGGCTGCCTCCACGACCTGGACTATCGAAGAACTGGAGATCCCCAAAAGGACAATCTCTCTGCAGATTTGGAGGTTTGAGCCTGGATTTTCTTCAGTCTTAACTTTCACATACCTCTGTGATTCCATCAGCAGCCAAAACTTCATTCCCATCAGGAGGATTCGTAAAAACTGAAGGCTGTCCAGGCTGCCAAATTCTGGGACAAATTGTTCCCCTCAGAAAACTTTTGGAGAGGACAGAAACATAGGACTGATAATTATATTATGAAATAATAAGAATAGTTTCTTGGGTTTTTGGGGCCAACAGGAAGAGAAGAAATTATAGTGGTAAAATCTATGAAATCGGAATTGCACCTTCTTCAAAAATCATCTGTAAAAGGCCAGGTATCTACAAAAGTCTGTGTGAAACATTAAAAGCCTCAGGATTTAAGAAACATCTTTCTTTTGCACTCGTATCCCAGCACATGGTACAAAATCCAGTGATACTGCAGATGCATCTTTGTTTGCAGCTGCAGATACCCTGTTGGCCAGACAATATATCCTGTAGGGTCTTGTAGTCTGAGTGAATTGTGCTGCAGCTGCAAAGTTCATGCCTGTTCATCTGGATGGGTTTTTAACAATGGTCTCTGCTCTCCCCACTGCCCAAACAAAACTATCTATAAATGGAAAACTCTCTTCCTCTCCCTCTAAGGCCCTGAGGTAGCAGAATGAATGCAGCACACATGGTGCTAAGTGTCTCAGAGCTAAAACATGCTTAATACATGCAAATACCAACATTAACCATTATGAACAGGCATGATTTATGTGCCTGTCAGCAAGACATCAATCATGACTACAGAGAGTCAGCAGCAGTATCAACAACAGTAGCAGGAGTGGAGGGTCAGAGCCAAGATGGGATGGTCCTTCCCAGCCACCCGGGGGGAAGAGAAAGATGGATGAAGTAGCAAGAATCCCCAAACAGTGTCTTTTAGGGAAAGGGATGCTAAATTTTAAACCATCTCTTGAGCCCAGTCAATGTCCAAGATTATTTCTTTGTTAGATCTATAAGAAAGAGAGAACCTGCAGAGACATTTGGAAATGCCATTGGAGAAGGGATCTGGATATATCAAGAAGAAGTCGGGGTTTTAAAACTGTGACCTCAAAGGTATTTAAAGGGATCTTTTCAGGAGACATTTTTACCAGTGGGATCTGATTTACTTTCCTGTGCAGATGGCAAGTGTATTTAACTGTGAAACTTTTCTTTACCACAAACTAGAGCCAAGAAAGAAACTGCATCAGACCTATCTTTGTCAGATGATAGTATATCTCAGAGAACATACATCTGAGGCCATTCTATGATAACTAACTTTGGCTTCTGAGTAATCTAGAAAATACCAGTTCATGCTAAGAATAGGGTTGGGAACTTGTTACATTTTGGATTATTTTTTGCTTTTTGTAGTTGGCAGGAGAAGGCTGAGCTAGAGGAGATGTTGGCTGAGATGACAGAAAAAACAATGATGTTTTATTTAGATATATCAGGCTGTATTTGCAGTTGGCTGGAGAGACTCGATAAAGATACTTCGATTTTACTAATAAACTGATAGGGAAAGAAATTGACATCCTTCGAAAAAATCTTTCAAGGACAAATAGAAAAAGTTCTGTCTGCATGTGTTAAGAATAACTGATTTGGCATATTTGCTTCCAGCTGGGACATACAGCTGAAGTGTTAAAAATGTCTCACAATTGCCTAAAAATAGATTGCCTGTCAAATTTACAGGCTCAGACAAATGCAGGTAGCATCTCATCCCCAAACTGGGTGGACTATAGATCAAATGATGAATAAACCTTTTGAAAGGAAAGGCAAAATTACTCCTGACAAGAATGAAGCCAAAAATACATCAATTTTTTTTTTCTGTCTTGCATGGCACAATGATTTTTGCTAAAATATATCATTTTTGACATACCCTCAGACCAGCACCTCAGAGATATTGAGGAAGCTGATGAAATTTCTCAGCAAAGAAACACTAGAAACATCATAAATATATTGCAAACTGTTCAAAGAAATATAAAAAATACAGATATGGAGAAAGGCAAAAGAATATATTAGTTACAGAGGAAGGAAAGAGAATCCAATTGAGGTTACATTTTCTAAGAGCACAAATATCCAAATTGTGCTTTAAACAGTTGTCATCTTAAGAAATGTGAGCAAGTGTAAATAGCAGTTTAAAGCAGGGGGAAATTCTGATCAAGTCACACAGTACAAAAGACCTAATAACATGCTGTTGTGTGATGACAAATATTTTAAGAATTTTTTGCTTGTTTTCTTAATAAATACTGTAAACTGCTAGAGACTTTCTGGGTTCTGCTCTAACCTTGTCAATTGTAGAGCATTTCATGATATTGCTTGGCAGAAATCAACAAAGTTCAATTGCATGGTTTAAGTATCCACTTCATATATACTTTTCTGCAGTCCTTTAAGAGTCAAATTCATCCATGATAATGCAAAACAAAGTTGACAATTTCTGTTTCTCCATTCCACTACTGACCTTCTCTTGACTAATGAAGAGAGTGTGGATGGTTACCAAGAGAAATATTCAGGATTTTTAAGGCTGCAGGGAATTTTTACTCTGCGTTACCTTTTGATAAATTGTTTGTGTTAGTCTCTCTCTCACAGCCACACAGTTCTGATGGAAAGACTGATATTAATGGAGAATTTATGATATTTATTTGCAATTTTTTTTTCAGTTATTAACTGCCTCCATTGTTAAGTTCACCTCGTTTGTAGCTTGATTTGTCTACAGCACTTTTGAGGCACAATTCTCTAAAAACAGAATTAGGAGTGAAATAAGTGCTTAAACAGTGCTATGAGACACAGCATGTTGTCAACTCCAGATATGGAGGATAGCTTTTACACTCTTTGTAAAATTCTCAACACACTCCTTTGACTAACAGGAAGTTAACTCAAGCTAAAATATGATTGCTAATTTATTGACTTATTGATTTATTTTTTCCAGTTGTGATTAGTATTTATTATTAATGTCTTTTTTTCCCAAATCTTGCACAAATTGTCTCTGTAATAAAATGGTTTCTGATCACAAACCGATCATAACTGAAAAGTAGTTTCTTCTACTTTAAATATTACTGCTGCTTTTTATTTCAGACTTTCTGGATATATTAGTGTTATTAATCAGCTCAACGGAGTTCAGTGAGTTCTATTAAAATAAAATACCCCTTTTTGCAATCAATACCCTCAGAAATTTTGACCATTGAATTAAATTTTATCCTAAATTAAGTTACTTATTTGAATCAGGACTAAAAAATGTATAAAGGAATTTCATTCAGCTCCTTGGACAACATGAAAATTGAAAGTTTTGTCAGGGTCGAGTTTTTTTATATGTGCATAGCAAGATTTTCTGTTAGGTTTGATACTTGAAAGAGAAAGAAAGAAAGAACAAACACTGTACAAGATTTAAACATTCAATTACACAGTTTCCCTTAACTTCATATCTGCCACAAGTCAAAGAAACACCCAAGGATGCAAGTCACAATTGTACTGTGCTGCGAGTTCCCAAGATTTTTATAGCTGAATCTCAGTCATAAATCTATCCATTGCTTCATTTCTCCTCTTCCTGTCTCCTTTTTGCCCTTTCATAAAACTTCCTCCCTCTGGAGTATATTTGTATGTCACTGGAAAGGCCTGTCTCATAGCTTAGAAGTTAATTTTTAGGTTACAGTTATCCTAAGCATGTGAATTATATCTTAAGAGTGACAAAAACTTGCCATTTTTTATACAGTATTTCCAATATTATGCTGTGGTATTCCTAAATAGAGCAGCTAAATGAGTGCAATCAGTTGAGCTTTACCATCCAAAAGTAGAAATCCTATGACAAACCTACTAGTATAAACATGGCTTTCTCTTTGGTGATGAAAGGTCTTCTGAAGACCTAAGCTGTCAGAAGATACAGAGATGAATCTGTCACGTGAAACAGAAATACATGCAACTTCTAGGAAAAAAAAATTAGATACTTTTGTATACAATGGATAACCTCCCTTTAATTTGGTTTGCATAAAGGCAACTTCTGAAGGAACCTCGGAAATAAAAGACTCTTAAGAAGGCTTTACTTCTTAAAATATATGCCTATAGTCTGTCTTCCTTACAGTAAATTTATTGTTCAAAATCTTTCATGTTAAACTACTCTTACAATTTCCCTCACACATATTTGAAGAGTGAGTCTAATATGCTGAAGACCTTTAACAAGAAGTTTTTCTCTTTACTCAGCGTGTATGAATATTAACACTTGCCTATATTTAAAGAGTTTTTTTGGTATAGATCAACTGGTGTAAGCATACCAGAAAGCCTTTTTCAGTAGAGGTATTTTTTAGCACCTTAACTCATGTTTTTCTTGTTAGATTAAGATCATAAAGATAAAGGAAGTGTTTGTCAGTATAACTGCAGCTGGAAAGGAAACAAACAAACAAATGCATACCTATATGCATACATGTATGTGATTGTTGTCACTTTTAAGTATAGACTACTGGTTAAAAGTAAAAGGATGACTAATAAGGGAAGATTTCTGTTCTCAGATACATCAGTATAAAATCTGAGCACTTAGTACTGATATCTGCAGCTGAGTCATGTTTTCAGAGATGCTGTAGCTCTGGAAAGCAGTATCTTTATGAGGGAATTATTGTAACAAGCCATTTCATTTGCATTTGTTATGGAAGAGGTAAAATAGAGTTGGAATATTCTCTTTACAATTATTTTTCCTTAAAATGTTTTTAATCTCTTAAATTGTAGACTTAGTATGACTGCACAGGTAGAAGGGGGTTGGGTGTTTCTGAGTGTGTGTAGGGGAAGGTGGCCTTTAAAATATCTTCTTATTCCAGATCTGTGTATGACTTTCAGAATATGTTTAGAATCCTGGTCTGTTTATGCATCTTGTGTAGTCAGGTAAGTTAAAAGTATCTGTGAAACACTCTGATATACCAGAAATTATGAATACATATCAAAATATCTTCAGAATAGCAATCTCATGAGCACTTGCAATAGACCACCTAAAAATATTTCCAGAAAAACAATCTAGTCTGTAGCAGAACCAGCTGTACATGTGGACAGGTCTTGGAAGTTTCAGGTAACATCTGTACCAGTAAACTAAATAGTGCCAAGACCCCTGGGCTGGCCAAGTGGCACAGTTTGGCCACATCTGTGAAATTAAGGTTTTTTAGCTTTAATTTTAACTCCACCCAAACTGCCTCCTGGCAGTGATCCCCCAGCAATGTTGACTCCTGCACATTATCTAGGAATGCTGCTTGGGAAGGGGTTAGCTGGAGAGGGTCAAAGCCATTCCAGGGTCTGTGCTAACAATTTCACAGTGCAGAGTTTCAGTGTCTGGGAATGTTTCCAGGTAGTCTTTAACTTGCCATTATAGAAGCAGTTTCAGAGCTCCAGAAGTTGAGCTCCTCAGCCAGATGTTATCTGGCTACACCTCCTGCTGTATTTCCTTTTCTAGGATGGTTTGTTCTGTACTATTGGGAGGGGAGGGGAAGGAAGGAGAAAGGACAAGGCAGGGGAAGAAGATTTTTCTTCAGATTTATTAACTTTGACATCATTACTCTGTGGACATCACAGTTGAAGGAATCCTGCCATTTTCCACCTGTTCTTATTAGTGATTGCACAGGAATGGTAAAGAGTAATAGGACAAAAGACTGTCTTTCTTCAAGGTGGCAAGTATTCCTCAGGCTTTAGTATCCTATAAATGAAAACCTGATATTTGCACCTATATTTTTGTTAACAATCTAACAATATTTTATATGATTGGCTAAAATTAATAATAACAGTGTCTTTTCTGTCAAATATACTCATTTGCGTAAAGCTGGAACCAGTGTTCCTTTCTTGCTCTAGATGGTGGCAGAAATTTCATCTTCTTTATTGTTCACAGGAAATCTAGGATGTTCAGTCCTTACACCAAGAAAGTTTAATGTTCTGCTGCTGGTGGTGATGTGTTTCACTTAGAAATGTTAAAACTTTTTCATCAGTTTTGTATCTTCCTCTGGCTTTGCCTTCGTAGGCAATCAAAGCATGACACAATCCTAATGTTAGCTTTTTAAAAATTATCATTAAATAACGTTATCTAATTCTGAATGACTCCTAATGGACATCTGAGAGAAGAAAGAAGGAGTGCAAAGTGACCTATCCAAGACAATCCCTAGACAAAAATCTCAGTGTGATGGGATAAAACTACTTGTGTATTTCTGAGGACTCCTAGCTTTTAAAGTGGGATGGCTGTGCCCAAACCAGTTAGTGGAAATAGTCCCTGATATTTTCAAACTCCAAGAGTGTGCCCAGTGATCATTTAGGGAAAATATGAAGTTACCCAGGCAAATACATCAGGCACCACCCTAGCAATCAAATGAGTGGTGAATAAATTTGTGTCCTGAAAATACTATCTGTGATTGTTTAATTTAGAGGTGAGGCATGGCCATTAAGAGTGATATGGTTTAGAATTTTCATAAGAGAAGAGTTGCCGTGAAGAAAAGGATCAGAGTTCAAAGATGTAAATAAGGTGAGAGCACTGGTAACACAAGGAGTATCGTGGTAAAACATGCCAGCTTTCAACCCAGTAAGTAATTACAGTAGACTCATTTAATTGGATGATTAACATTACGTCTTAGATTCCTAGTTGGAAATTACTTATATACAATGCTTAAAAAGTCTTCAAACTCTAGATACCTGCTGTCCTCACCTTCCTTTTCTCCTCAGTACAAATATTGATTTTTTTGTGAAACAACAACTGAACTGCTGCAATCTAAATTTTTTACAGCAACTTAAAGCTAGTTTACCTTGTAATGCTAAAGTGCAGAATTTGCTTCATAAACAATTCTTTTTCTCATACAACTGGGCAGGACAGAGCATTCAATGTATTAGCTTTATGAGATTTTCTACTATCCTACCTATGAGTGAAAAGCTTTAACAGGTGGTACATGGTAGTCCTACCAAGAGCTCACCAGTTGCTAAGTGGTGGCTGACTGGGAATGTGCTCCACTACCACTCTAGTGTAAATCATATGACAATCAAATCAAACTGTGTTTTTGAGAACATAGGACTCATTACTCTAATGCCATAGTAATTCTGTAACTCTTTTATGTTTCCAAAGCTTCTACTGGAAGTTGTACCTGTGAGACTTGTAAATGGTGAGATAAAGCAGTCGAGTCAGAAAAATGGTTTGCAACCAGTCAGAGGGATGGACAGGAGAGATTGAAAAGTCAGACACAGACAGGAGTAATCCTGGACCAAAATTTCCAAGAGATACATATTTTCAGTACTAATCTTCGAAAACCATAAAATAGAACCAGACCTTTGTGACCAATTTGAAGTGTTATCCCATATTTCCTGAATACTAACATGACTTGAATTATTCCTATTCATTTTCTGAAATAAATCTTCTAGTGCTGATCTATGAAAATACCTAAAAGCAGATAAAATCTTGACATCCCTGATCAGCCTCTGCACAGACAATGCTGGTAGCTTTTTTTGGACTGGAAAGCCCACTCCTTAGTGAAGCTAAAAGCCATAGGCTTCAGTGATGGGAGACCTCCTTCTGCATGGAGCCATCTGCCCGAGGCACGCTGAGCCTTAGGACTGTTTACCATAGATGGATCTACAATGCTCTACACAGTGAGATGCTGGCACAGTGTTCACAGTATGCTATGAACACTAGGAAGCCATAGCAATATTGGTCAGTCCTTCATAACTTCATTTCCCAAATGTTCATAATTAAACAGTTTTTATTTAAGTAATCAGCATGAAATCCTTAGCTTTGTTTTTGCAACCGGTATTGTGTTTATGGAGCCAAATATTGAAAACTTTGATACTGAATACCTTGTATGTGTTAATTTTGGCAACCTTTAAAGATTCTGTAGATGCCTTGCTATGTTACCACCACCCACTCTTCAACCCCCCTGGCCATCAGTCCCTCCAAACCACAGAGACATGTTTCTCTTTTAATACTTTCTTGCAGTATTTCTCATGAAAATCGTGTGTGATTTCAGCAGAGTGAAACTTGATCTCAAAGTGTCTGTAGGACCAGAAGTTTTTAAAGAAAACATTTCTTAAATCTTGTGTTCACTGCTGCTTCAGCAGGCCAATTAGACTTGATGGGAATTCTAGAAAGCTGTCGCCAGGCGTTGCAGCAGGAATAGCAAACAAGGCCCAAAGCAAATAAACGAATGGGTAAAGTGTGGCCATCCTCAGAACCTCCTTGCTGATGACCTTCTCGTCTTTGCAAAGGGATGCTGAAGGTACTGGATGAAGGGACCCCAGGTTAATTAGATTTGACATTAGTTAACAGCAGCAATTACTAGAGACTAATTAATCAGGGAAAGTCTCCAAACAGAAGGAGAATAAATAAACGGGTGGTAACATTCTGATCCATTTACCCCCCTAGATAAGGATGTGCCCCAGGTGTCAGGCTGAGGTGGGACTAATCTGTCTTGTTCAGTTTCTCCCTGGAACTTGGGTGACTCTTCACACATCCATCTTCCTTCACATGGAGACAAACAAGCATTCACTAAGCCATTAGTAACACCATTCCTATAAAAACTCTGTCCTTCCCACATTTTTTCTTTAATCCTCCCCCTTTCTTAAAGAACTCTTCAAAAAAGTTCTGAGAATGCAAATGAAATTACTTTCTACTTTCGTTAACTAGAATAATTTCAATACCCTAGTAGTAGTGGTTTCTACATGCAGAGCCAGCAGTTTTTCATTGCAGCCAATGAAGAGTTCCAGCTACTTAATCTGTAAAGAGTAAGTTCCCTGGTTTTCATTCCTCTCCAGGCCAGTGGGGGTAGGTCACATGGAATATCCTAAAAAACTACAGCAAGCACCACCAGCTGATTCAGGAGTCAGCCATGGCCTTACTACAGGCACAGGCACTTGAGTTGCCCCAGAGGCAGTTCGCGAGACTGACTGAGCTGTGATGCAGCTCCTGCTCCTCTGCACTGACCCACAGGAATCCTGTACCTGGCACAGGTTATTTCCACTCCCACTGCCAGCTCAGTTCTGCTGGTTGGGGCAGCATGGGAATCAGAGGAGTCCTACTTACATGGGGCAGGACTAACACCACAGAAGGGGCTTTCCCTGGCACAACCAGCTGAATGATACAAATACTTCTTGCAAGAGACAATTTCTGAGCCCTTTCTGCCTTAGTTATGAACTGAATTCCAGCCTCTCTGAGTTTATAAGGACAATTCTTCCCCCAGCATACTTCTGAACGTAGAAGGACTGAAGAGAGATCAACAATGATCATAAAATATTAAGGGTATAATATTCAGTCATACTGCATTTGGTTACTTTATTCATTAAGACAGGCATTCTACAGGTAGAGTATTGTTAAAGTTATTGGGATTTCTCCATAAAGATGTCTTCATCTTCACCATAAATAAAAATCCCTGAAATATTGATACAGGACCAAAATGCTGATATAGTATTCTAGTATTATGGACTATACAAATTTGATGTAATTCTGTACAGTGCATATTTTTTTAAACATAGCTAGGTTTAAACAACCTAACCTAATAAACCCTCTTAAATAACTACATAAAATCATAATTAAATAAATACCACTTGATTGTTTAGCTTTTACATAGCTGTCAACATGTTTATGGGAAAGGAGCAAGCAAAATTTTAATTATAAAAGTATGGATGTTTTCAAATAGTTTACTGAAAGAAGGTAAGTTTATAAAACTCTGCAGAAGTCACTAAAGCCACTATGGAAAAGAAAAAAGGAAAGCAAAGAAGAAAGAACTTAGATAAAAATAAACATATTGGACCAAGTTATGAAAATGAAGGGTAATACATCTAAATAACTGCACTGTGATTAACAATTCATTTTTGAACCTACTTTCTATCATCAAACTAAAAAAAAAAGCAAAGAAAATAAGCAACATAGATTTTTGGAAGATGAGAACACATCCCACAGAAGGTCTGTGGGTGAAAATCTGGCTCCTATGAAGCCAAAGTCAAAATTCCTATTGACTGTAGCAGTGCTGGAGTTTTCTCGACACATGTAAACTCCCACTGACCTGGAGTGCAGGAGCTAGCCTTTATTCTCTTTTGCCTTTCAGATTTTTTCTTTCATACAGTTTGTCATTATCAAAACTTAGATTGTATGTTGAATGGTAACTTAGACAATGTGTACAAAACAATGTGCGATACATGAAGATTCAACAGCTGAGCAGCATTCTCTGAGTTTAAACCATCTCCTGCCAATAACTGCAACTGGACAACCTCAAGGCTTGCTCATGTTTAGAACAAGTATAGAATTTGATCTGTATGCTGACACATCTGTATAACCTGGCAGAAGTAATGAAAGGCAGTGCTAATCTGAAGATGGGGCAAAGTATTTGAAGCATTTAATTCATCCTGGGATACTACTTAAATTATTTTGGCACTGCTGTTCAGTACATCAATGAAAGGAAATGGACAGCTCGAGGAGTTTGAGTTAGATTGAGGTAGATGCTTCAAGTTACCAAGGTGATTACACCTTCCCTGGACTTTCTCTGTGACCACAGGTGTGTCACTTAACCTTTTTGTGCCTCAATTACTCATTTGTAGGTACTAATAGTATTTTCTTCCTAAAGGGAAAGTTGGCTTAGTGTAAATGCATCAAAATGCGTGAGGTTTTCAGAAAAGAAAGAAAAAAATAAAGATAAGTACAATACATGATAATTTATTGTAGATGCAAAAGAATCCCACTCATATGGTGGAGACATGCAAGAGTGCAATGGGACAGCCACACTGGATTGCAAAGCACATCACTGCATTTAGGCAGAGCTGCATCGAGAGAAAAAGGTCTCAAGCAGCTTCAAAGAGGCATGGTCACAGCAAGGCATGAACATGACTCTCCTCTGTATGGATTCCTGTCAGTGTGTCTGCAGGGTGCAGGTACACACGAGACTTTACTGACTTCCATTTCCATGAGCACAGGCATGTTTGCCTCTCTCCACCGCAAATGTGTCCTTAGGTTCAAGGAATGAGTGATCAGGATTCTAGGTGTAAAGCACTGTGAAACAGAGGACTTGGAGGGTTTGGGGGGTATTTGTAAATGCTGCAAGATGATTTTTTTCCTACTTCATTTTAAGTGCATTGTATCAAAAGAAAAATCAATGTTCCTTTTCCTACAACAGTGTGAGTTGACACAAGGCACAAATACAAACTTGGTTTGTTGTTATTTAAACTTCTTTAATCCTGATAACTGGTGCTTGTGGAGAAGGGAGACATAGTTGGAGAGAAGCCATACTTTTTCAAATTGATTAAAAACACCTTTTGAATAATAAATAACTTTAGCTGGCTGACCTCTAAAGCAAATGATACTGCAAAGTTCTGCAGTATAAAATAAGATTCCTTTTCCCAGCACTTTTGAACGTTGGCTTGTCAAGTATTCCTTTTGACAAGCTTCCGCCTAAAAGTTCTGTTGTCAAACAAGTATGCTTCCAGTAGACTTTATAAGTTAAAAATATTCAAGGGAAAACAACATCTTTTTGCTCAGTGTGGGTAATTTAAGTGCTGTTTGATCACATATAGATAACACTGGAGAAATTGCTGGCATTGTTTCATGTCATCTGATAAAGCAAGGCAATAAATTTTACTGGAGGTTGGCAGCAGGAAGAGGTGCTGCAGGTCAGGTCTGAGGTGAGCACTATTTTATAAGTATTGAAGAAGACAGAGAAATTAAGTGAGAGGGCAGGAGCTGGAGAAAGCAGAGATCATAAAGCCAAGGATTTGGACCTAGGTTTTTTCTTTTCTTTTTTTTTTTTTTGTCCAGTCTGGCATTTTTTTTGTTTGGTTTGGTTTGATTTTTTTGTTTTGTTTTGTTTGTTTGTTTTGGTTTCGATTTTGGTTCTGGTTTCCTCTTTAGAACTGACTGGCTTATAAATTGGTGCCATAAACCTTCAATCCATAACATCTGTCAGTCATGTAAAAAAAAAATATAATAGCTCAGAAAAGCTCAAAAAAGTACACAGGGTAGCAAGAAAGTGACATAAATGAGCAAGGAAAAAGGCATCTGGTATGAAGACACATTAGTTTACCCTTTGAAAGGATCTCACTCTGCAGGGATCTCACTTGCTTGTAAAGCTTGGCTGCCTAAATGAAGAGACTACAAATGAAAAATATTGTTATTTTCACAAATGTCACCAGGCTGCAAGTGCTTGCCTACTGTTAACCCAGCTGTCTACCCAGCTCTTCTTGCTGCTTCTTTTTTTTTCCACCTAAACATAAACTGATATAAAAGGTCTCCTCAGAAAAAAAGATTTTATGTTATTTCCCCTCAGTCATAATGTATCAAGTTTCTAACTGTTTTCCTCGAGGTCTGAGAGGACAGGATAGCTCAGCTCTTCTCCAGCAAAAAGCTTGCTGAAACCTTTGTATTTCTCCACAAATACTCCTTTAACAAACCATTTTTATCACTATATCTGCTACAATTTAAGGTGAAGGAAAGAAGCACCATTTATGCCTTTTATGAATTTCAAATTTCATATGAAAGCATCAGTCTCAAGCTCTAAGTGTTGAGTTCAGCATAACCTCCTCTCTCTCAGCTATAGCTGAAAACTTTGGAGCTGCAAATGTCCTCCATGGGTTACCAGGTTCCATTGCAGTTTACAAAGAAAACACAAACATCATTAAAGCAAAGCATTTTCTTCAAAACTGTTTATTCAAGCTCCCAAGAGTCCTTTACAAGACGTGGCAGAGAATCTAAATTTCAAAGCATATGAATTCTAACCTAAGTATTCAAGTGCTGCAATAGGCCCATTGCTTCTTGTAAGAAATGCTATTTCACAGACATTGGAAAATTTATTTTGCCTTTTAAAAGGATGCAACACTTATTAAAGGTCAGCTAGGAACTTAAATCTGGTGTCAGCTTCTGCCTGTGGTACATGAAGCAGTAATGAATCAAGTCCAGAAATCTTAAGAGCTAATTCATTATTGTACAGAAGTTGCATCTTCATATCCTGCAGTGAAAGAGGTCATTTGCAGAGAAAAAGTAACTAAAAAGGAGGCATAGCTGTAATTGTGACAAACTGTCTGAATTTATCTTCTTTTCATGATCCCAGAGAATGAGTGACTTCAAGCAAATGGGATGCATCTTAGAGTGCAACACTACAGAGAATGGGGCCTCCTGTTACTTACCCCCTCATGTAGACACTGGAACTTTTCAATACTTGACAGAAACACAGGCTTCTTTTAAATTATGTAACTTCTTTTATAGGTCACCTGAGCCTTTGAGATAGACACTCTGAAATCTGTTTAATTGCATTAACAATTAATTAATTTTATTGTATTAATTGTATTAATTTTTCAGCAGAACAGAATTATCATCGACAAAGAGATAATATTTTGTACCATCATAGTAATTTTTATGACCAGGTGAACATTCCAGAATGTTTAAAAACCACCATTGTAATACATAGTTTTATCTAGCATTACACAGGCTTCACATCCCTCCTCTTAATAAAATGCAAAAGACCAGGATCCTGGAGGTTCAGGTCTGCAGTTTACTACACTGGGAATGTGCACTACACAAGAACAGTCTTCTGAAAGTTCCTTACAACCACCTTAGATTTTGCATTATGAAAAGAAAGATTAAAAAAGGCAAGATCTTACTAATTTTTTCAAACAGTACTCAAAAAATGAAAGTAAGAATTATTTCCACTTTTTCAGTATTTTTAATTTGGGTGATTTCTCAGATCTCTTTAAAGATGTACATTACAATCCACAACATTGAAATTCTTGACTTTAGTTTTCATTTGTTGGTTTGTTGCTTTGTTGTCAACACAGAAAGTTTCAGTGAAAAAAATAAACACTGTTTGTCTTAATTTTTTTTCTAAATTAAAATATTTCAAATCATTGTTTCTAGAATGTTTGTATTTATATAGAAATTCTGTGCCTCTTAAAAAGTGACATCTACTTCTGTCTGGACACTTGAAAAGCTAGTCGAAGTTCTGATATTCTGGTCAATTAAAAACTGGACTTCAGTATAAAGGGACATTTTAATGAAAATATATAAATTGACATTTTTATGAAAATATCATATAAATCACTACTATTTCAGCCAGCTTAAATCTGCTCCTTCTTGAGCTAGGATCTGTTTCATAATACATGTGAGGTTATTATTCCTTCAACCATGACTCGTGTATCACCATCAGAATAAAACAAGTTTAGCACATCATTTTTAGAAGAAAATCACTTTTCTTTATTCTACAGTGCTAATATGAGTTAGGTCTAATTTGAATATGAAAAAATAGTCATTATAATAGCTCTAAACAGACGGTATTCACATCCATCTCCACTTCTGTTGTCATCTACAAGGCCTGATAAATAGAAGTAAACAAATTATTTATTAAGATGAGTTTATTCAGTGGTTTTGTCCACTTTCCGTTCTCAAGCTGTGACTCAGCCACTTTAAAAAAAGGAGAGTGGGCTTTTTTTTATAGTTAGTTTTAATGACTGGAGGTTGTTTGTGTAACCCTTGAGAAACTGGCGCTTTCAGGCTGATCAATCTGTTGTCCAGTGACCCCGTGGTGAAGCGTTAGCCCAAGGTCAGTGGGGACCAGGAGGGCTGCCAAGGGCTCAGCCATTTTCCCTGGGATGTGGGAAGCAGCCAGGGAGGCAGCGCTGCTTTTCAGGAACAAGGACAGTATGGTTTCCATCCTTGCCTCAGTGTTATTTTGAGGTTACCAACAGCAAGGAAAAGAGGCATGCTTAAGTCTTTGGGGCTTCACTCCTGCCTGCTCAAAGAGTTTTCTAGGTGGCACAGTGATGTTTTAGATGACAAACATGGCAGTCCTTTTCTAACTGATATATAAGTTCAAACTGTACTATTTTAGTACAACAAAACTGACCTTTCTAGGTTAGACACTGTTCAACCTTTATAAAAATGCTTATACTTAAAAATGCATTAGCAGTATAAGGACTTTTCCATGGTAGGACTGTCATTTTAGCAATGTATAGTTTTGTCTTTTTAAGTATGCCACCAAATAAAAACCTGCTTGAATAGCTCAAATTCTCTAACTTCACCACTTCTCAATATTGTAACTAAAGATAGTCAGGAAAAAAAGATGGAAGGAAGGAAGGAAGGAAGGAAGGAAGGAAGGAAGGAAGGAAATTTCCTAGGCCAGTTAAGTATGCTTGCCAAAGAATAATTTTAACAAGACTTTATAGTTAAAAACAAATTTTAAAATAATGAACATTAAAAAAAATTCTTTTGAAAAATAATAACATTAATAGATTTGATCTTAGCAAAATAGCTCTGTATATTTCCTTTAAAAACCATTTCATTACAACTTTTCCCTCTGTAGAAGAAGTTCTTTGTGAATCAGCAATTTTCCAGTGCAAATATATTCTTTCTTTTCAAAAAAAATATTTGGAAAATTTCCGAAAAGCTCTGGCTGTAAATATTATCAGTTTTATGGTACCTCTACAAAATAGCAAGCAGTAAGTGAGAGTATATGTATAAACATAATATACAATTTACTTGTATTGCTTTAACCAGGATTTTGAGAGAAAATCAGTCTTTTTTAAAAATTTTTTTAATAGAGAATTCATGTACATTATATACTGTTATCTACTAACATTTTTACATGCATCTCTTTTTTAATAGAAATTATTTACGCATTTCTGGGATCCATGTTCTGCTACTTGTTTATAAAAGTGTTATCAAAATATTGGTCCACATTTCCTGTGTTATGAGGTTGAGACTCCTCTGTTCACACAAACATGCACATGCACAATGGTGAGTTCAGCAGTGAACCTGTAACAACAAGTATACAATGAAAACTGAAAGCACACTGAGATTTATTTAGGCAAAGTTTTATGTGAGAACTAGTGGGAATCATAACATAGCTGGTCAAAAAAAAAAAAAAAAAACAGCTCACAAGAAAAATAAATGGTTTGAAATGTATTTGCATGCCTGATTTTTTTTTAAGTAGTACCTGAAGAAAAGTAAGAAGTAACCTGAAGAGAAGAAGCAATGCATCAAATTTTTCCCCACAGATTGGTCATCCAATTACAAAGAGCACCACCACATTTCTTTCCAAAGGCCTTTGCATGCCCTACACAGAGCAGTGAGGAAATTTAATTCTCTACCAAACTGGAAGTACCTGACCAACTCCCTCCCACATCTCCAATCCCATGAGATTTCTGCCATCTCTATTTTCTCCATTTTGTAAATCCTTTAAACATAAAAATAGAAATGAGGAAACAAGCCTAAAGATGTGAGGAGAACAGGGGTGGAAAGTGGGGGGTTTAACAGGTTTTTGAGCCACGCACATGGTTCACATTACAGGCCAGTGTGTTCAGAGCAGACCAGCACACCACGCAGGTGGAAGTGTGAGTCTGGGAGCCATTGAAGTTGGAACACTGAGAATTTTCCCAGTGTATCACAATTACAGAAACATCTGTGCTAAACAACTTTGTGCCAATCTGCTGTAAAAATTTGGTGTTCAGCAGCCCCCAACATTTCTAATTTCTTACTTGCTGTGGGGTGGTCTCATGTGACACATAGTGATCACTGATTTCAGAGCTATTAAATGGGTACTTTTTCACACCTTCCTTTTATGTGTGTGCTTACCAATTCAGAAGACTTTCTGTTTTCATATATAGCATGATGTGTACTTAAAGATAAGTAAAATTAGATTTAAAAAGTATGTACAAGGGAAAGGTCTTGTGCTGGATTGAATATACTAAACAGATGAAAATATTAATTCCAAGTTTAGAAGCAAAAATTCAAAACTGTAATTCAAAACTGATCTAGTATTGTCTAAGGAAGTGAGTGTGGAAATTAAGGTAAAAATTCACCACTTTTTAAAGATAGTATTTTATAAAAGGTCAGAAAGTGACCTCTGTGCCACCTAGAGTACTTTTAGGTATACAATAAATTGTAATAACAGGACTGCAGCAATTTCCACTTGGAATGTGGCAGAAATGAGAAGAAAATGTCTCTGAGACTCAGTATTCACAGAAGCTCCTTCTAATTGTGTGAAGCATATACAGCTTCCTCACGTGTCACCCGTGCCCTGTCAATTCTGTTAAGTGGCATGGCTAAATCTTGATCTTATTGTAACTGAAAAAGGATCATTTAATAAACTGCTGAATTCAACCAATAGATGATGTCTGACTGCTGCTGATATTAGAGAAACTGCTCTGGGATTTGTCTCACTGCTTCGGCAGTTTAAGGGTTGGGTGCCTGCAGCAGTATATGATCATGTCTCCAAATCTCAAGGAATCAGAAAGATACCTTCAGAGAACAGTCTATCCTGTATCACCACCACCATCTGAAAGCTGGGGTGCATCACCATCCAAAAAGACTCGTAGCTATTTCTCCACTGCCTACACAATGGACTTCAGTAACCAATTTAAATCAAATGCCTAATATTCGAATGGTTAACATCAGGTGTTAAGGATTCCACCGTCAATAATGTTATTGGGTCAGAATTTATAGCAGTGACAAGTTTCTTTGAGGTATTTTACAGCTTCTCCTTGAAACCTGTTCATTACTGTGCTGGTCCTTAGCTGACAGGTGGCTAGCAAACCCACAGTCTACTTTTGGGATTAACCCTGATCTTTTCCATCTACAGACAACCAGTACAATTTTGCTCAATGATAGATAGATGAAGACAGGAACAGCTTTTCTAAAAATCTTTGTTTTTCTAAAATAAATGATGCTGAGAATATATCTGGGGCAAAATCAAACTATTTGGCTTGCTTGCTTAACATTCCTCTCAAGAAAGGGATCTGGTTATTTGCACTGTATTTACAATTACATATTCGGTCAAATTGAATCCAGATGTCAATAAATGACCAAATATAAAGAAGAAAAAGGTAGCAGAAGTAGAAAATTCTACTCGTGGTGATCACTGACCATTCAATCAAGAATTAAGCTAAATTTCTGTTCTTAGTTTAGAATATATACAAAATCCATGCAGTAATCAAACTCTGAAAGATCTAAAATGTGACCTGCTAAGATGAATCTATCCATTCTTTTCAGAGAGGCGTTTTAGTGATGTTGGATACTCTGTGTATCAAAAAATTGTTTGCCTTTCAAGTTTTAGGAAGGCAAAACATCTGTTTAACCCAAATTTTCGAAATGTTTCTCACTCACTGCACAATTAGTTCCCTGAGTAACATCTCGTAGCTACAGAGAAGAAATATACTCTATGGAAACAGAGCTGAGTTGCCAAAGATTCCCATTCTGGTCGAAATGTAGCCAATATTTACCAAACCACTTTGTCTCAAAAGAGACCATTTCCATGCAAGTTATGTGCCAAATTTTCTGCACGTGAAATTGACTACAAGTCCCGTTTTTCCTATTGACATTTCCCCATTTGTAACAATAAAGTATTTGGCTCTTCATCCTCCTCAAGCTATCCTAATAAAGGCTGTTCTTAAAAGACAGACTTTTTGAGTTATTCTTTTTATAGGGAAAATAATGGCTTTTTTTGTGGGATTGTTTTGGATTTTGAGTTTTGTAGTTTTGTTATTCTCAAGAATTGCTGTAACATTTTTTACATAGATTTTCACCAAAAAAAGAAATCACTTACAGACAGGAACTATGAATACAAATGTTGGGAATGGATAATGATCGATTAAGAAAACTATGAGTGAATTAAAGAATGGATAGAATGGAGGAGTTATGCAACTTTAATTATATTTGCCATTGCTGTTCCAGCTATCAACATCCCTAAGTAAAAGTAAATTATAAATATTTTTAACATTAATTTTTATTATTGCTTCACATTATTACTCTTTGGCTCAATTATATAAATAATAAATACAGTGTCTGAAATATTGGTTATTTCAAAGCAGCATGTTACTAATCCAAGAATATTGAGCCAATAAGGAAATTAATTCGATATTTAGCATCATTAGATTCCCAATATCCATTTTGGCTAATAAACATTCTGGAAACATTCTAAAGGATCGTTAGGATACAATATACAAAAGGGGACATAACAGCAGATTGAATGAACAATGGTAGGAAGATGCACAAAAGGATAAATGAAATCTAAATGTGCTTTAAGGCTAACTTTTCATCCCTTTGTATCTTACATTCTAATCTATAGGATTAACTTGAAGGTAAAAAACAGCATGAAATGCACATCCACATATGCCCTGCCCAGAGCAGCAGAATTGAAACTAGATGGTCTTTAAGGTCTCTTACAACCCAAAACATTCTCCACTTCTATGATTGTGTGAAATGTAAATTCTAGGTAAAATATAAGAAAAGAAAGACTGTTTAAAAAAATATGGAAGCAAAAAATCAAGGAGAGCAAACAGAAAAGGGTGTTTTTATCCTGTCCCTATATAAGAGTATGGTAGAGTTTCTTTCTATAGTTTCAAGAACAACAAGCAGTCAAACTTATTCAGAGCACTGTAGGATGTTCCCTCACCTCATTCAGTGGAAACACAGGGTCAGTGAAATTGCTGTAGGGTAAAAACAGAGTTGCAGGCAGATGAGAAAGACTCCAAAGCTGCAGAAAGAATTACTCATGCAACCTTCAGTGCAGAATTAGAGCTTAAAACAATGGTAATCTAAGTTGTTGCTGGGGAGGGGAAAGAAAAAAAGAAAAGAACAGAAAAGAAAGAGAAAAGGAAAAAGAAAAAGAAAAAGAAAAAGAAAAAGAAAAAGAAGAGAAAAAAAAAAAAAAAAGGAAAAAAAAAAGAAGGAAAAAAAAAAGGAGGAAAAAAAAAAGGAGGAAAGGGGAAAAAAAGGGCAGATAGTGTGATTGCATCTCCTCGAGTAAATACTGGAGGCCAGTCTGTGGCAGGGGGCCAAAAGGACGTGGCATGACTCACACTCTCACCACATCAGCATTGCTGCAGCCAGATCACTCAGGCGGCTCCCCAGACCTTGCCAAGCACTGTGCAGGAGCTGCTTGCTGGCCAGAGCTGAAACCATGCCCAAAACCATGCCCAAAATTGTGCTCACAATTTAACAGTATGCCCCGGCCATGTTTCACTCACCAGTACTGACACTGCCACAGGGAACTCATTTGAGGAGGAGTGTTGGAAGAAGGCTTGTGCAGAGAAAACCAATGCTTTGACTTTATGGGGAGCTTTGCCTGTGAGTTTTTGTTATTCAGCTGAAAGGCCAACTTCCAGGGCAAAGCTGAACACATTTCAATAGAAGATCAAGTCTCACAAAGGGTTGCCCAAGTTCTTACTGTCTAATAAAGAGTCAGCAAATTTATGTTGTAGTAAAAACAATTGGGAGTAAAATTCCTTTAAAAAAATACTCCATTCATCTGACTACAAAGTGAGTTGCAATAAATACAGTATTGAGAAACAGAGCAGCTTAGCAGGGTTTTAAGTAGTCTCTGCATTCTCTCTGCTGCTCCCACACATGCACACACACACAGGCTGCCACACTCTCCTCTCGTGCTGCTAAAAGCAAACAGTGGATATGACGGACAAACATTGCAAGCACAGATGTGTCCATTATAACCAGCGTGAGCCATGCTCATGAGGAGTGCTGTCACTTCTGAAAATCCAAGTGTGTCCGGCTGTGAAAAAGCAGTGGGGTGTGAGAACAAAAGAAAGAAATGTTGTGATTAAGACAGGGCTAATGGTTCATTAACAATATCCAAGGCCTGGCTCTACAGCTTAGAAGTTATGGATATATTTCAAAATTACCTTTTTTCTTTTTTTCCTTCTTGTTGTTGCTGCTCATTTCTTTTCTCTGCCTTTTGAAAAGGATTTGTAGCTTCCTTTCTTGCCCTTTTGTCTGATGGCTCCTAAAATATGAAGCAAATGAAAACATAGATGTAGTGAAAACAATATTTGTTTTCTTTCTGATCTCTTTTCAGCTCTCTCTATGATGTGTGAGTCTAAGGCCAGGATGGGGGAGAGGCTTCATTCCTTGGTTCAGTGATGGTCCTACCCCAGCTGTTAGGGGTCCCGCTTGGCAATCTGAGGGCTTGTGTCTACACTGATAAATGAAGAAGGCCAGTGAGTGGTCTTTGGTGCAATAGGGCTGCTGTCAGATGTCCAGGGACAGTTCACAAATTAGCATGTGCCAAAAACCTTAAGTCAGCTAGGTTTTGGAACAGGTTGCAAAGACAAGTTGTGCAATATCCATGCTTGGAGGTTTTCAATTCTATCACAGAATCTTAAGATGGTTTGTCTTGAAAGGGACCTTAAAGACCATCTCATTCCAGCCTCCTGACATAGGTAGGGAAACCTTTGACTAGACCAGAACCCCATCCAGCCTGGCCTTGAACACTTCCAGGGATGAGGCATTCACAATACCTCTGGGTAACTTGTCCACATGCCTCATTATCCTCAGAGAAAAGAAAATTTCCTAACATCTAAACTAAACCTGCCCTCTGTGAGGAGGAGAGCTGAGATGGCTTTCCTGTGAAAGTTCTTTTTCAATCCATAAATAGAATAAGTAATTTAATCACTGTCTTCAGTTGGGAGTTTGCATTCTATTACTAACTGTCAAAGGTGGGGCAGTTATCTCCTGTTAATTGGCCACCTGATAAAACCAGGTGGGGCAGTTTTCTTTATCTTTTCCACAACCAATCCTCCCTCAAGGAGATACCTTCAGTTAATGGGCCATTGAGTCTCTTTGGGAGATGCTCCACCCAGGGGGAGGAGCCAAGCATTCCTACCTGGATAAAAACTGACATCTGGAACACCTCAGAGAGCCTTCTCCTACTGGATTCTCAGAAGAGCACTTGTCCTATATACACCCCCACTGGACCTTCAGAGGAAACCTACATCCTTCTACAGGATCACTGCTCCAACAGAACCACATCCAGAAGGGCTGCAGCCACCATTTAATGGGACTGTTACCAGCACCCTGACCAACAGCGTGTCAGGTTGTATTCTGACTCTGTCAGTGGTTTCTTTTTTTTGTAGTTTTTTTTTTCTAAATTTGCCTAGTAAAGGCAACTGTTCTTTCTATTCCCTTATCTTTTCCTGAGCCCCTTAACTTCAGAATTTGAAGGGAGGGGGGGTCTACATTTTCCATTTCAAGGGAGACTCCTGCCTTCCTTAGCAGACACCTGTCTTTTCAAACTGAGACAATCAACTACATATAAGTCACTAAAATTTGGTGAGAAGTATTGCACTCTTGTATTCTGTCCTTTCTTTTGCCTACTGAGATTCAAATTTTCCAGTGATCATGTCCTGGGATGCTCCTGGAGGCGAAGGGACATGCAGAGGTTACCTTGTGCAGAGAGCTGTTATAAGATACATGGGTAATGCTTGTATTACCAAAAATAATGAGAAGAGAGTGCTAGCTAAAGCAGTGAACAGCAATTGCCTGTACTCTTTAGCTGTTAACACCCTCTCTGTCATGGCTGTAGCTCCTGCCAGATGCCACTCTCAGACACAAATCTTGGCAACATTTGAGGACTACCTTTTTTGGGCAAAGAAAGAAAGCTCAACTGTGTGATTGCAAGCTGTGCTGTCCTGCAGATTGGAGATAATCTGTAGCAGGCAGTCCTGCTGCCCTAACCATAGCCAGTGGACAGTCCTGAGCAAAACTGGTAGGAGTGTAATCCTTTCATGATCACCACACTTCAGTTTATAAAACCTGTTTTATTTTCCTAATAACTAAATGACCTTCCTGTGTTAGCTTCATGACTGGAGATTAATACACTCTGGGATCACTGCCCAGTCACTTCTGCCAACACAGGAGCCATTCCAGGAGACATGTTCCTCTGACTCCCTGGTTAGATTTCAGTATATTGCAATTTTCCATTTGTAGATTATAATTTTTTCCAGCCCATGGTGTTCTGCTAACGTGCTAGATCTATTGGAAAGTAGAATCATCAGCACTTTCCCAAGTTAATTTATCTGCCACTGTGGCAGTATCTAAATGTCCACTTGAAATCTGCCTGGATAAATAAATCTTCCTCTATTGTAGTGAACTGTGCGGTAATTTGTTCTTTGCATCATCCTGCTTTAGATGCTTAGCAGTAAGGCTGATAATTAGAGAAAAAAATGTTGTGAAACTGTACCGTACATATTCAGCATCAAAAAACTGATCACAAATGTGAACAATGCATCAATATGAATCTGATCCTGCCAATCCTTCATATATTTTCAACTTCAAGTTCCTGTGGGAATGCCTACAAGTTTATTTTTAGACTCAAATTAATAACAGATACAGGCAGCAAATATACAGACACTTCCCAGGCATGACTGGAGGCCACCACCACCCTCTCAGCTGAGCAGATCCCTTTCAACTGTGAAGATGACACTGCTCAGTTTAAAGCAAGAAAACCATGAAGTGATACTATGGGTTAGAATCTCTCTAGACCTGCCTGGATATGAGGCAGAGGCCTTCTTAGTATACTTCCTTACCCCTCTTCTATTCCAGATGCCTTTTTACCAAATATATGGGCATCCATATTAGTGGATCAGACAATTTTGGGATGATAACGGCATGGAAATCCTTCAAAATTAATATCTTAATCAACAGCTCAGAAACCATTCACTGCTAATGATGCTAATCAATTTTTACTATTCATACAAGAGGTCACGGTACGTGGACCTTTAAATTTTTTGCCAATGTCAGCATGTCTCTTTTCTCTTGTATAAGTGCCTCACTGATACGGTGAGAAAGTATTACCCTGCCAGAGTAAAGGGCTGTGGCTGACATTGCCCTGGCTTAGAAATAAAACTGGCTGTGACTCCCTGGGCTGCTGGCATTGGTGCACCTTCTAACGCCTGCAAGAACTGCTCTTTTCTGACCAGCACTAGTGCAGGTGTGCAGCAGGACACAGAAAGGTGCATGGGACAGGGACAGCAGCACTGGCCTGCACACCAGGAGAATGTCAGGGTCCTGGGGTGGTTTTTCAGGATGGGTGCATAGAGCTAAACAAAGGAATATATGTGGGGTAGAGGCTTAAATGAGCTTGATAGGAAGATCAGCCAGGTGAGGGACACGGATTGGATCCATTGGGGACCATAAAGAAGATATGGAGGTCGGAAGTCAGGGGACCAGGAGCTGCTTCTGAGGGCAGTACTCAAACCGACTCCATTTTAAAAATACCTGCTTTATTTCACAGACTTCCTCCCACCACTGATAAGCAAACCAGAACACCAGTCCTGGGGGTGCTCACCTAGAAATCAAGGACAGATCTTGCTGCCAGAATGGGGACTGACATGAGTGACATTAAACATGTGGATACAGTTTGGGTGCTACTGTGATATGCATAATAAATAATAACAAGCATAAAAACAGACTTACCTTTAAGCAGCCATATGCCATCTATATTTGTAGATCCACAGCCATAAAGATTATAAATATAGCTGAAATCGCCCAATGTACATTGCATGCAGATATTCCAGGATGCCATAAAACACACAGAAAATGTGAATTGATTACATAAGCAACTTTTTTAATGAATAAGGTCTATAGATTTTATAGTATTCCTTTCTCTCAAATCTTGTAAAATACATGGAAGTCTTAATTATAGCTGAGGATATCTGAACTATGTTGGCCTTTGATTTTATAATACAATGTGCAATTCCTGCTCACAAAATAAACCAATAAATTCCGTATTTGTTATAAATGAGTTTAAATTTATAAGACTATCAAAATACCTCCTGGCTCCTGTTAATGTTTAGGAAACATTTCAGAAATGTTTTAGGTTCCTGGCTGGTAGAATTGCCTCATTTCTGCTGAGCTCCTGTTGATCCAAAGTCTTGAAGTAGTCAACAGTTATATGTACTATAAGAGTAGCATGTAGGTGAGAGAGGTATAGAAAAAAAGGAAGGAAAGCAGTAGTAGTAGTTTCTGTGTAAGTACTTCCTCCAGTAAGTGGTTTGAATCCAAGAGACCCATCCTGAGCCAGTTATAAATGACATTTTGCTTCAGAAGGTATGAAATAGATGGGCTGCATTTCAAGTAGTGCCCTCAGATGCCTGCAGGTCCTGGCCATGGACATTGAGTTTTCTAGTGTACAGCCAGCTGGTGAAATTCATGCAGAACTACAGTCACGTGCTTGTCTTTGCAGCCTCATGTTGGGACTTCAGTTCTTGGTTTTTGGTCAAATTCAATCAGCACTCATGTGAAATGAGTTCCACTCCTCAAAATGGAGATAATTAATGTCTGGCTCACATCAAAAGGAACCAAGAATCAAGTGCCGTAGCTGAATATGATTTAAAAATGTTGCCTCTTGTTCTATGAGTTGGTACCCCTTGATGTGGCTCCTGCAGCTGCAAAGAACCTAACCCATAGCTGGAAGAAAAGACAGGAATAGGAGATGTGACTTGTTTGCTGGTCTTGTCAGGTGAAATATGTAAAAGGAAGAAGCATCTGATTCTGCTTTTAAATCTCAAATTTAAAGCATGTACTAACATAGTCTGGTAATGTTTTGTGACAGAAAACTAGTCAAATTTCCTTGTCAAAGTACTAATTACCACATAAAGGAGTTACAGATGTTGTATTTAGGTAGATTAGCTAAATCATGGTGTAAACTGTAGTTTCTTGAAATTCTATCCCCAAGGCAAAACAAAAATGCTCAATGGTTGGGGGTTTTTTGTTATTGTTGTTTTCCTCAACAAAAAAATCTTTAAAAATACCTTGCTTATAAAATGTTATCCCTTCTAAATTATGCTGGCTTTTGGCTAGGTACATGCTTTCTGCTGAAGTTCACACCATAACCTGGGACACATTAATTTAGGATAGGAAACTATGCAGTCAGCTGTTCAGAAGAACAATATAGAAATATCCAATCAAGGCCTTTCATTCCCTGGAAGCCTGAGGAACATTTTGGATATTGCCTTTCAACACTAAAGTTGGTCAGCTTATGGTAGCATTTTCTCATTTCAGTTTTTGCAGGTCCAAACCACAATGATCCACAAGGGGATTAAAGCATATATTAATGAGCTTTTTAGCCCCTGTAGATTTTTCCTTCTAATTTGCCAGAATTTTATGTACCCCTTTCCTGACCCTAGAAGTGATATTTTCTTCCATCTGGAATGATTGTTTCATGTTATTATGTTGGTTTGAATATAAAACATAAGAATGTTGGTTAGCACAAAAACTAATGAAGGCTCTGGGGTTTTTCGCTTTTTGGCTTTATTTATTTTTTCCTTAAAGAAACATTACTCATTTGTTCAGGGCAAGAATGTAAGGTTTCAGATGCTATTCATGCAAATCAAATGTAAAACAAACATCAGGCAATAAATCCATATTTAGGCACCTAAATAAGCAGCCTGATTTGACACATTAGCATTCTGGTAAAAGCCTATGTTTTATTTCCTGACCCCTGTCATCTGAATTCAGTCAGACTTGAATTTGAACTCCATCTCATAGGAGGGATCTGTGTACTAACTGTTACAACCACCATTATGACAATTAGACTGGAATAACATCCATGAGAAGATTAGAATTGGACAAGCAGACAACATTTTATTTAGGTCTCTCATCTTCTAAATGATCATTGTCAAATGGAACCATATCTCCTACTGCACGAAAAGTCAGCTTGTCCAGTTAACCATTCAATTTATCCTGAAGAGGGTCTGGTAGCCAAGTGTATTTTTGAGGTCAGAATTTTCTTTAAAATTCTCTTGCTGAGAATTTCAATTTGTTCCATTTTTTAAATTTTTTTTGTTTGGTTCAGGTTTTTTGTTTTGTTTTCTTCCTTGTGTTCTACTTATAACAAAATAAAAGTGTGAGTCTTCTCTTGAGTTAATGTAAAATCAGTAATAATTGGGCCCACTGAATTTTTAACTAAGCAATTCTGCAAGAACAAGAAGGAAAAAAAATACTCTAATGGTAAACACAAAAGTGCTGAAGTAGATACCCATATATGGTAAAACATATGAGTTAAATACTAAAATATTTGGCAGAAACACATGACAAGAATCCCTGCCCAGAGCCAAAACCTCATAGACAAAGGGCAGAATTTGCCACAAGCTTCCCTATCTCAGCTGCATGCAAAGCACGTTATTTTCTTGGATGCATCTGGACCATCATCCATTATGCATTCCATATGACACACATCTCAATGGGGTTTACTTCACCTGCTTTCATAAATGAACCTTATTCTTCTTGCTCTCATGTAATAAGAACATTTGCTACTGAATATTAAAATGTGTGCAACATGTGGCAGACATCTGTGGTGTGCTGCCATTGCACTTGACTTGCACAACAAAGTGAGCCATCTCACCTTCCAAAATCAACCCTGCCCCCTTCAAAATACATCTTATTTCACAAACACAGGTGCAAGGCAATGCACCTCAGCAAACACTGAACATTTAAGAGCTTCAAAGAGGTTTTGTTCCGCTGAGTTTTGCTTAGATGTGTCATGAAACAGCACAGGAATCAGTTTTCACTTGGTCTATTCCAGGAGTTTTAAGTCAGCTGGGCTTTGGTTTTTCTTTTGTTCTGCTTTCACTCATTCTTTTTTCACCAAAATTTAAAATTACCCCTAAAAATTCAGGTGACTGTTAGTGGAAGTCAGACTACCTGTGTGGTCCATGAGCCAAATCATGGCCATGACTGGATTTTTTAAACTCCAATGATGAGAGTGATGTGAAATGCATGATCTTTTACAGTAAAAGGGATTCAAATGAGTACATCTTAATTCAGAGTTTCAATGTCTTAAGTGCATGCACAGGCCAAAAATTTGTAGCTTGTGTTCTTTTAGGAACCGAAGTAAGATAAATAGAATTGAGATCCTTATTACATGGGTTTCTTGAAACCTTTTTGTTATCCTTACCTAATCCACTTTACCATCTGATTCTCACTGCCTCTCCTGAGCATCATTGTCTCATCAAGTTCTGGCTTGCAGATATGGAAAATGGAAAATCTGCTTCTGCTCTTAGGCTGCACCCACTGAAGATGTATATGCAAATGTCAAACCTCTCATGCCCAAATGTCGGCCTGTGCTGCCTCTGTTCACATAACTTGGAGTGATCACTTGCACCTGTGCCATATGAGTTCAAAACTCAGGGTTTCACTCTTATTTATTATCTGGCAATGTATAGACTTGAAATTTATTTTTTTAAACATCATTCTAATTGACAAGGTAGTATAAGGGCATATTAAAATAAGTTCTCTCTCTCACCTATCACCTACTTTAGTGGTATACATTTACACTTGCTTTGCACTTGCCTGGTCACCAGCTTGAGGCACAAGAGCCTGAAAAACTCAACGCATTTGGGTAGAAGTTGAACTCCTCTCTTGTATTAATTTTTTAAGGTTTATTGCATCAGAAATTCTTCCCCTGATGAGACATTAGTATGTAAATGAAAAGGTATTCAAAATTTGTTCATCTTGCATTAGAATGAGAAAGATCATGAAATAAATTCAAAACAGACAGGATTTTTGGAATAAGTTCAAATAATTCAAAAGGAAACAAAAGAATTTCCAACACATAAGGAATTTCTACAAGCAGGTTATGGGTCATTCCCATCTGGTGTCTGCAGTTGCAGGACAGGCAGTTCCAAGCTGACTGTTCCAGGATAGCTGCATCTACCACCTGATGTAACCCTGTGCAATCTCTGTTAGTGCAAGAGGATGCTCTGACTGTTCACAGACAGGAACAGGAGCCAGTTGTGTGGGAACCATGTGCCACGAGGTCTGTTTCACTACCAAAGTCCAATGCCTGCAGACACATATGCAGTAAAACACTTACCCTTTGAAAAACAACTGAAGCAATGTCTGACTTTCATCACTATACCTGGCTCTGCAAGCTTTACCACTGTGAGCTGTGTCATGAGTGTTGCAAGCATGGAACATTTGCAATGGAACATAATTACCATTATTAAGTTAATGATTACAGAAATTCAAAGCAATTTTGACTGAAAAGACCTTATTTTAATTCACAACTGGAGCACTTCCACCACCCTTGCAGCACAAAAATACCTTAAAATTGATATAAGTAATCCAGAACTCCTAATCAATCCTTCTCCAAGGGACATTTATGCTGTTCTAGTGCAAAAATGAAAGTTTAGGCTGAGAAGAATTTTGTGTGTAAAGCAGTGGCTGTTTGGAGTCGTTGCTGTTGTTTCTTTGATGGCAGCACTTCAGGGCAAAGTACTTTGATGATTCTTCACAGCTTTACCATATCAAATTAAATATAGAAATAGGCATATATTTCCTAGAGAGATGATCAATGCCCCATGGCTGTCAGTGTTTAAGAGAACTTTGGACAATGCCCTTAACTCTTTGGTCATTCCTGTAGTTGTCAGGCAGTTGGACCAGATGATCATTGTAGGCCTCCTCCAACTGAAATATTCTATAGTATGTAGGAAAATAATAAATCAATGGAAGTTATATACAGCCAAATCCAAACTCTTGATGCAGTAAAGTTTTAAAGTTACCCTAAAAGCATGGTAGAAATCAGAACAAACAGTGAAAAAATTACACAGAACAATTAGTCTAGTCTAAGTAAATATTCTGTATTTAGTTTAAGATACTCTGAGGCTTTATGATGTCTGATACCACAGTGCTGTCATGAGGGAACCGTTCCCTAAAATCTCCAGCATGAAACTTCAGGCATCTCCACATTGTGTTTTCAGGTAAATCCCAAGTTATTTGTCCCCTAAGGCTCTGTAAATGTTTGCACACCTCATGCCTGCCACAGTGTAAGTGTGAAAGAACAGTGCTTGGCTCTTTTCCCCCTCTCAGCCTGTACTGCCTTTTGCAGTGGCCAGGCCAACTGTACGCTCATAGCCATAGACCATGTTGCCCAGAACTTGTCTTGGTGGCTGTGAGCAGTCACACTTGGCCATAGAGCCACAGAGCAGCCCCACATCAGTAGCAGATGTCTGTGGTTTGATGGGCACAGAACACAATAGATGTGTCCTGGCTTCCCCTGGTGTGCGTACCCTGCACAGAGCACCTCGGAGTGGCAGCATCCAGTGATGCCTGGAATAAAACACAGGTCTTTCCCAAACAGCTAAAAATCTTTAGGCATCACCAGAGGCTGGTTCAGTGCAAATTCAAACCCCAGAATTCCAGACATCAGTCTGCTGCTTTAGGCAAACCCCTATTCCTCCTGCTCTATTGGGATGGTGAACTATTCAAGGCAAAGTCTTTTACTGGACATCAATTTGCCACCTAAGTTCATAGAGTAGAATCACAGAATCATAGGATGGCTTGGGTTGGAAGAGACCTTAAAGATCATCCCATTCCAGCTTCCCTGACATGGACAGGGACACCTTCCAGTAGAATAGCTTGCTCAGAGCCTCATCCTGGCCTTGAACACTTCCAGGGATGAGCCACCCACAGCTTCTCTTGGCAACCCGTTCCAGTGCCTCACCACCATCAAAGAATTTTTTCCTACATGGAAATCTATTGATTTTTGTTAAATCCAATAAAGAGGTCTATATGAATGCAGATATGGTATCTAACAGGAGGCATCATGTAGACAGAGAATTTATCTGAGTCCTTGTACCACCACACAGCAGAGCTGAGCAAGGCATGGCAAGGCCTTGCAGGAAAAGTGATGTGGATGTTGGAAGTAGCAGAGCCGTGTTAGCACATTGCTGCACCTGAACTAATAGTGCTGGCACCTGAACTAACAGTGCCATGCTGAGGTGATCACATCCTGATGTGGGCAGAGTTAGATCAGTAGCTCTGCATTATACTTTGTAATGTATTTGTGCCACAGGCTGCCCTTCCTCAGAAGAGTCATCATAACATGGCTGACTCCAAGCTTTAAAGAGGGGCACTTTGTTATTTGACTAAGCAAGGAAGATGCCATCTGTCTGTGCTGAAGGTGCAGCTGTAGGTGGTGTTGCTCATGCCACACTAGGGAAGAATAGCTTCCCTGAGGACATCAGAGCCAGAGAAACAGGGAAAGTGAGATGTGAATTCAGTTGCATTCATTTTTCCCTGTCCCAGCTGATGTGTGCAGAGAGTGAATGATCCTTGGCAGCAGACCAGGATGAAGGATGTTGAGATCAAAGGAGTAACCAGCACACTATTCTTTACTTCACAGGATAGTGTGTATTTGGCACAGAAACACCTCTGATAAGCATTAATAATAACTTTTTAATGGATATTTTATTCTCTTGACAGAGACTATTTAGGTTTGAAAGTGACACAAAAGTAATTTATCCTCACATGTAAAAATGCACTCTGCAGATAGAGATATCACATTAATTTTACTTATTCATGTAACACTCTAGAAACTAATCTTGGGTTCCTCCCTCAACACTGTAGAAAGAAAAAATTAATTGACTTGGGTACAAGGCAAGAAATTAATCTCCACCTGCTTTACTTTGAGATTCTGCTTTCAAAGTAAAAAACCTAGGTCATCTGCAAACAATCATTTGTTTTCTATTACAAATTATGCTTCATAATACATTTAATATGTCATTTACTTATTAACACATTTGTTCATTAATTTCTATTTCACAGCACACTCCACAGTCCATCATATTTTTAACTTCTTCAATCATCTGACATACAGTACATAACACAACCATGGTTGTACTTTATATTTATATATTCCCTTTCAACCAGAAGAATCCCAAATGGGGTTCATATACTATCTTCTATGAACAGGCTTAAAAACAATGGTTTAGGACAAATGTAATTATGAATCTTCATATACATTTTTCCTGTCTTTTTCTAACTGGACATGCATTGCAGATCTGTCATAATATTGGCCATTTAATACTTATTTTTCTTGCTAATCAGGGAGCTTCTTTTTCACTCTGAACTTTCTCTTGGTTGCTCCTGGTGTTCTTATCAGAATTACAAAGCATGGAAAAATTTAGCAAGACATTGCAAAATTAGAAAAACTGACAGTGAAGGCTACAAGAGAGAACTTTGTGTGCTTTCTTTGCAAGACTTCATTGCACCAAAACCAAAATAGCAGGCTGTGTTTGAAAACAGAAGTCTCTTTAAAGGAAATAAATTACAGTTCAGAGGTAACAAAGGTAGGAAATTGTTGGAATTGCATATCTCCCACAGGGCAAATTTCAAGAGTTGTTTACACAGCACTGTGAATTATCTAAGTCTCATGAAGCAGAATGAGAAAACTGCAGTGTGGTGTTTCCTTGCCTTAAAGACAGACCCAAAGCATAAACCAGGACTTTTTGCAAGCTCCAGAAAGAACAGTTCTATCATGCAGAGAAAAGACAATTTTGCTTTGAAGTGAGATTAACAACTTGAGGTCAGTGTTACATTCATCTATATATAAAGCAACTGAAATAAGTACACTCCCCATATTTTTGTACAGGTAAGTTTAAATATGACACTGCATCCTTTGAGAGTTGATCATACAAGATATGTTCTCTCTGAAATGAACACGAATATATTTTAGAGAGATGATTTGTCTTGGACAATATTAATCACAACAAAAATATTTCATCCATTTTTTCAAGGAAATCAAGCAGAATGATAGAATTCTAGAATATACTGAGTTGAAAGGGACCCACAAGAATCATCAAAGTTCAACTCCTGGCCCTGCACAGGAATCCCAAGAATCACAACATGTGCCTGAGTGGGTTGAACAAATGCTTCTTTAACTCCAGAAACAAAACAAAATTTTAGAAAACACTGCCTCTGAAATTATTCTGGGGAGCTCTCAAACCAGCAGTTCTGATGACAACTGCCTTCCAGCTCCTCAGGCTCCAAAACCACGTTACATTTTTTGGTGCTGCCCCTATTTTTTGTCTGCTCAGTGAGCTGCTGTGTTGCAGTATGGGAGTCTTTGAAGTTTTAAATGATGCCTTCAGGAATAATCCTCACCCAGGGAATAATAAAGTCTGGAGACTCCCAGAAACTGTAATATTTAACAATATCCTTCTGTGTTTCCTGGGCTACTATTTAAACAAAAATCCGTCCTTTTATAGGGAAAGCCAACACTTTCAGAGCTACATTTAGGGACTAAAGGCTTGAAACTATTAGTCTGGGAGACTTTTGATGAACCGTGCAGGCTGGTGAAGTTCAGAACTAACCAAGGCTTTCTCTACTTAACTTTTGGACCTTTTCTCTGAACCAATAATAAGTCATCCAGCAGCTGGTCACACACACTCCCTTTCCTTTATTAGTATCACCACCAGTAGATACGCTGGATATAGTTCCCATCCATGAATTTTGACTGTATTCCTAATGAAACAGGGCTAGGTACAGGAGCACCTAGGTACAGTCCTGTGATTTTCCCTGACATTGGATTCCTAAGGTGCTTCAAGGTACAGCTCAGGATGCAATGACTCCCAGTGCGTGAACGCAGCGTGGAAATAGCACAAACCAAGCAACATTCCCACCCTGGACAAAGCCACCCTCTCCAAGGGGTGTTGTGGACAGGAATCAGCCTCTGTTACTTAACTTCAGAACCAAACAGCAGCCCTGCCTTATTTTATTTAAGAGTATGTATGTCATAGTGGTTAGATTAACGATCCTACGGGAGTATCCTCCCAACTTCCATTCAGATGCTGTGAGCACTCTTCAGCAAACACAGTTGGAAAGTAGGATGAATTGACAGCCAAATGACTGATGGTATTTTATGGTTTCCCACCAGTTTTCATGTTGCAGCTCATATAATTACCCTATGAGTCTGATAGATTTTTAGGTGGCAGGTTTTCATCCTCCACGTTAGGCTACATGTATCCATCAGACATATTTTATTGGTGAATTTGATTCTGTTATCAAACCTTGATAGAAATTCCAGGGTCTTCCTTTCATATTTTTAGCTATGATGGTCCTCAGTCTAATCCACAGAGCATCACAGTGTCACTTTAGTATATTAATCCTCAGCTGTTGATCTCACACCACTGTTAGTTTCTGAGATGGAATGTCCTGACTCTCTAATCTTACAAGGATCTGATTTCTCAGTAAGCAGATTATGAGAATTTCATATGAATGTTCTAAATAAAAGTATCACAAAACATTCTCTAATGACATTGTTAGTTATGTGAAGTTATTTGGCTATTTTAGTCACTCTTAAATTACTTCATTGTGTATGAAAGTATCCTTTCTACACTAAAAAGCCCTGAAATGCAGTAAAGGCATATGTGCAGAGTAAGGTTAGATGAGATTCATCATTCATGCATTGAATTTCATAACGTATATGCAAGGCTCACTGTCTTCTGTGGTATTTCAATAAGACTTCAACCATTGCTTCAAGTCAAACTTGTTCTGTGTTGTTTTTCTGCACAGAAATGGGCTTACATACATCCCCCATTGGTCTGCTGAACCAGCAATTCTAAGAGCAATTAGTATCAGCATTAAGACCCCCACCAAGACATGACATGGAAATTCAGCAAAGGGTGGATAAAATTGCAGCTTGCATTCTTTAAATATTTATACAGTACATCAAAACAAATGAAACTGGAGATTCCATTTCCAGCATGAGCTGCAACATTGCTCGAATGGGGTCTCCAGTGTCATGCCACTTATTTTCATTTCTTTGATGATTTTTTTTATGACACTTCTACTGAATTACTAATCAGGAACAAGGGACAGAGTCATACTGTTCAAAATCTTCAGTATTCCTAAGAATAAACAGATATCCAGTGAAGCAAGTTAGAGTGAGCTTTAACTCTGAATTATTTTGAGAGCATGAAAGTCACTTGCACAGATCAGGTTTACAACAGCACAGAAAAGATGTGTTTTTATTAAAATTTGTATACTCAAAAAAAAACCCACCTAAGAAAAATCTACCTTTTTAAAACAAATTCTTCATTTAATTAATCAGGCCTGAGATACATAGTTTCTCAGGGAGGTTAATAGTATCTCTGCAGGAAAAAAAAAGGCTGTAGATTTTTATAGCAAGAATAATTTATCTATTACTTTATTTCTCTATTTTGATGCAACATGAATGCAGTAGCAGATCAGCTGTAATATGAGTGACTTCCATGTGAGTTGGACATTTCCAAATATTTGATAAAGTACTTAAATGAAATATAGAATAGTAAAGTCTACTCCTTCCACAGAGCTCTTTTACAAGCTCTTGAACATTGTGGTCACACAGAATCGTGGAATCCAATCCAAAGCAACGGTCTGCATGGATAAAGTGCTGCACACATACAAATTTCTGCTGTTATTACTTTCAATACAGATTTTTTCATCGCCTACATGACATAAATTTCTTTTACTAAAGATAGAATGGAGTATCCAGAGTAAGGTCTTATTCCAAATGTGAACTCAGTGTACAAAATAAAACCCTAAAAGAAGGGCATAATAACATATAAAAGACTGCATCCAAGAAAATGGGAATAATACACTTTCTGCTGAGGCTGATCAGACCAAAAATAGTAGTATGATGAAACTGAAACATGGAAGAGCCGTGTTGGGCCTTAGGCAGTGACATTCAAACAGAAGTAAAATTTCTGGGGAAGTCATAAACTCTTCATTATTGAGGGTCTCTAAAACAGATTAGAACAACTTCTATCAGAAATTACAATCAGAAAGTACAACCCTTTAAGGCAGGAGAAATGCGGGTAGTTTCTTGAGCTCATTCCCAGCTCTGTGATTCTGTAAGCAGTTCTTGTGCTGGTGCTTGGAGGAGGAAATGGGATGCTCTGAGTTTTCATCAGAATGGTGTCTGTAAAGTTCACCTGGTTGCATATTGGAGGAAATGTCATTACCATTTTTCTCATTAAAGAAAGCAAAAATGTTTGACCAAGATCTCTTGGGTTTTTTCTTCAGTTCCCTGAAATGTAGGAGCAGAACACTACCATCCAGCTTTTTGAATAGTGATGATTTCTACAGGAGAGAAAACCACAGGACTAAGTCAATAAAACCTTCAGCTGGTCCAGTATATGGACTCCAGTAAAAGGATGCCCACAGAGGAACAGAGGGCACAGTCAACCATCATTCCTTGTTGCCTTTTTCCTTGCTTCACAAGATTCTACAGATTTTTCCAGTCCATTTAGTTTCTTTCACTGTAATGCACCATACTGCCCCATTTTGGAGAAGACAGACAAGGGAGAAATGATGGTTTGACTATTTATTCTTTTTCTGGTAGGAATTTAGCATTTTCAATGACAATAAGACCATTAATTGTAGTGAGTTAACACACCTTATTAAATGTTTGAAACCTTTGACACTGAGACCCTGCAGCCATGGGTGTCATTATTTCCCTGCATGGGGAGAGGAGCCTTAGATTCTGTCCAAATTCCAGTTTATCTCCTAAATAGTAGTATAGAATTCATGATATGCCAGGAGGACAACTACCTACCTTAAAAAATCTTACCTACCTTAGAAATCCCATACCTGAGATGCCATATTTTTAAAGCCTGTATTAAAAAAGATTAACATTTTATTCTCTAATGGCAGTGAAAGCAAATTTTTCCTTGCAACTTTGTTGATAAAGTTATGGTCCACACAAAACTATCCAGAACTGTGTTGAGGCAGAAATAAAATTTAAAAATAATCTTCTAAATGAAGTGTATTTTCCCAACAAGGCTGTCTCATGTAAACGTGACCTCAGAGCACCAAAACTAAAAGCTGTGAACCCCCTGGCTGAACTCAGCTCTAGAGTAATTCCTATCAATATGAATTTGTGCTATTCCAATGACTTATGAACTTGTGCAGAATTTCTTCAAGCCCATGTTCATTCAGCCATTTAAGCCTGAGGTTCAGAGTTTCAACTTTCAGAAACTTCCCGCTGCAAATTCAGAGCTAAACCAAATCCACCAGCTGAATCTCATCTGTTTATGTATTTATTTATGTATGTGTATCATTTATTTATTTATTGGTCCTGGAATAGAAATGGTATGAAATCCCCTGCCTGCTACTAGATTTTGTTAAACACCATCTGCTTGAGCCAGGCTTACTAAAGAGTTCCTAAGGCTCGCTATCCTTCCTCAGTTCATTACAGTGGTGGCCAAAGGCCAGTTCTTTCTTTCTTTTCTCCATCTTCTCTCCCCAGCCTCATAGCAGCACATTACAGTGAATTTGCAGTCTCCCTCTGCCCATGATCTGAGCATGCTCATGAAGTTTTCAGCTCTCAAGCTCCTGAAGAAAATTCTGATTTGGCACAGCTTCAAATTCCACTTTTAAACACAAACACTATCTTCCTTGCCTTGGCACTCTCCTTGTTTTTTCTGTCAGTCTTTTCCCCTCCCTTCCTCCTTGCTATGTCTGCCTTCCCCCTATCTCTCACTCAGCTCCTCAGCGAATAAAGCTAACACTCCTAGAAATATCCATGTTTATACAGTGATTGTCTTAGCTTAGAGCAGTGCTACTGGGCAACACCATAAATAAAACACTGTTACAGGCCACTGTTAGACAATCCATATCTCGCTCTTTCCTAAACTTGTATGTGTTTCTCTCATTTGGAAAATTGTTTTACTCCTTGTCAATGTTTCCAACTGTTCTAATTTTGTAGGTTTGGAATGATACTGCTTAAGGCTTTGCCTCACTATAGCACTGATTTTAGGGAAACTTTAGAATTCGAGACTGAGCATTGCAATTTCCAGCAATCATACAGTACTTCTGTATGACCTAAAATTTTCTGTGGTAACTAGGTGCTCAGAAGAAACATCTGTATCAACATCAGGAACATCAGTGGAGACAGAGCAGGAGCTGCTGAATGATACTTGAGAAAGCTCCACTCCCAACATGGAGCATTCTGCATGTGTCCAAGCTCCCAAGGAGCTCTGAATGCAGCTCTTGCATCTGGGTATTAATTGAGAGGAGCAAATGATGCAACTGAACTTTGCCAACCTGTTACACAAAAGTCCTGGCAGAAGAAGGCTCTTTTATACCTTCCCAATCTCTCTTAAATGTACATGAGCATGCATGGTTAACTCTCACCTGGTGAGAGAGAAATACTGTTGTTCTTGTGTAAAGAATCCTTGCCTGGTAAAATTAAGGCTGGGAGAAACTGCTGCTGTGGTGGTTTCTGTGGTAATTTTGCAATTGATCTCAACTGCGTGGGGATTTTCTTCTTTGTTTAAGATAGATGAGGTCTGTGAAAAGTTCTCTGAAGGTGACAGACATTTTATGGACAAAATAGAACTTGCAGACCATATTTGGGCTGCAAATATTTTTCTGAGATGCGTACTAATTTACTAGATTAAACTGCATTAAAAATAAATCTGCCTATATACATGGTAATGTAACTTTTTAAATAGAGTATTAACAAGTATTAAATTACAAATATATCCTTCTTGTGGGTTTTTTTTTTCCTTTGGGGCTACATCTACTATTTATGATAGTTTCTTTCATTTTCATTTGCATTTGTATTTTGTGACTTCCACAGGAGCAACTGATTGCTGCATTTATGGTGATTTATGGGCAAAGGGAAGCATATCCATATTAAGAGCTCCATAAGAGCCCTGGAACATTACTTTACATTTTGCTGGCAATCACAGTGACGTTGGCAACAGCTTTGAGATGATCTTGCCATTCATATCTAAAACACATGCGATAGCCAGCCTCAGCCTTCACCCAACCGTTGATCTTTTAAAACAGTGAACATAAGATAAAGATCTGTTGTGGTTCTCTTCTCAGCTCTCCATAACATTTCATAAATAGGTCAGTTTTAGCATGTTTATATAAATTGATTCCCCTTCTGGGAATGCTCAGCTGTGATAAACAGTTCTTTCCAATTAGTTTGGGTTGGGTTTTTTTTAATAGTTAGGGATTACTGTTACAGCTAAAAATATTTGAAATGTAAGTATCTGCTAAGTCAAGAAAATTTTTTCTGTTAGTGACAGATGAACTGCAAATGCCTGCTCCTGTTCACTCTAAAATCAATATTTCAGTCTCTATGCAGGTGGACATCACCTTTCTGACAATACACAGCAAAATGAAGATCTAGTGGGCAGCACAGTGCCCACTACCATGAGCCATTTTAACCACAAGGAAGGAATGATTGAATTCAGTGAGGCTTCTTTGGTTTTTAATCCTTGAGTTTTACAGACACAGTTGATCTACAAGATCAACTCTGTTTTGTCATATTTGCTTTAGAAGTCATTCTGTTGGCTTACAGACTTGTACATTCCTTTGGACACCAGCCATCCTTTTAATTCTCATTAATAACTCATTTTATTTGATTTTGTTGTCAAGTCCATTTCTAGAAACAATTTGCATGGAAAGTCATGTCAGTTGGTGGATCAGTCATCCAATAACCTTCATCAACGATGAGTGGCACCAAATGAATCAGATGTAAGCAATGGTAAGAAATCATCACATGGGACACAGTGGACTTCTAGGTTTTCAGCCATTATTACTCATCTTGATGATCATATCTTTCTTCAGAATACTTGACAGAAAGATGGTGACAAATCTTGTGCCTTGACTCCTATTTTGTCATATCCTTGAAGCATGAGGGGAGAGACAGAGGCTCTGAGTGAGTCTAGCTCTGCTGCTCGGTTTGTGGTAGGTTAGATCTGACAGCAGATGGAATCCCTGAGACATGTCAATTTAATTTTAGGTTGTGTGCCTATTGCACATGTTGCCAATTATAGTGGTGTATGATGTCTTTCTAGGGAGGAGGTCTTTCTCTCTCCCACTGGGTGAACATGCTAAGGATAAATTTTGAAAAAGTTTTTTTAAATCTCGGCTCAGTCATGTTTTAACAGCCCACATGAATAGAAGAATATCATTCAAAGATTATTTCTGACTCTCTAATACATGAGATGCCTCTCCCTGTACTCTCTTATTCAGTCTCTTAGCAATAGTGCACTAAAACTCCCAGGAACAGAGCAAAGCCTCCAGGTTTCAGATGGACTTCAGAGTTCATGCAGTTGTACAGTTTCAATCAAGCAGGGAACTTCAAACTTCATTTGCTAGTGTCCCAGGACCACACTTAGGAGGAAACAAAAATCCCAAAATGGTCTCTCAAATGAGGGTTCAGACCCAGATTGGTTCTATCTAGCTTCTTGGTGGAGAAAAATACAGAAAAGACAGGAAACTAATATTAGTGTCCAGGTCAATCTACTGTTAAATGCAGGACAGCTTCTGACAGCACTTTTCCCTGGGAAGGAGGAGGAGGTGAAGTTTCCCTAATCCAAGTCTTCTAGCCCTTGGGAGCAGTGAAAGGAACTCTGCCTAGCAGAGTAAGGCAAATCCTTTGCCAGAGAAACTGTGGCGATTATCGAACTGCTGGGTAATTTGTTCATTGAGCAAATATCATACCTATTGTTGGTTTTATGTTCTCTATTCCAAAAAGCCTTTGCCTGTTTTCCTCTCTATCCCATCACTTCTGGAAGCCTCCACTCCCACTCACTGCATCGGCCTGACTCCACAACCACAGCAAACCATCACAGACAGGACTCCAAATGAAACTTCCACCAGACTTCCTTTTAGCAGGAAGATATAAAAAGCATTGCTCTTCTTCCTAAGGAGTATATTCATGATATAACATCTATAATTCCCAATTTTAAACACTGTCCTACAGACATCACAAAAGGTTGAAATTATTGCATCCCTAAGATTGCTAGTTTTTTAACAGCATGTGAGATAAGATGTTTTTGTTGTATAAACAAAGACTTAAAGTGTTCATTTTAACAGTGTGTTCATAAGTCTCAGAGTCAAGAGACCCGTCCCTGACCCACTTCACAGGCTGGCACCTTTGTAGCTTCAGAAGCATGTTATCTGAAGAGCTAACAGCCGTGAGCAGTCTGGATGTTACCCTTAAGACAATACAGGACACTGAAGCTGGGCTCTCTAGGGTTCAAACCTACTATTTGACCTTTGGGATAGCAAGAAATAATAAACTTATATCTGCAACATATAACTCATGCTCATGCCAGTCTACACAGACATCGTGTCCACAGAATACCTATAAAAATTAAGTAGAACAATTTGTATTTGCATATAATGTAGATGAAAATGTCAAAATATTTAAGTAAAAGTATTTTATCTTCCTTCTCAAACTGATTTTTGCAACAAAAGCCTGGGTGTGGACATTGACTCAAAAATAGATTCTGAGACATTCCAGCTTGACTGGAAACCCTTCAGCATGATCATGATTTTTGCTTCTGAATACATGGATATTTGTTTGACCCTGGCAAGACACTACTCTGTGTCTGGAATTAAAGAAAAAAAAAAATAAGACATCTGGCTTCTGATTCACCAGCATGAGAAGAACAACCAAGCACCATCCAGCCACCCTATGAGTACAATAAGTTAAGCTTCACCTCTGTTGAGAAGTCTAACTCTAAACACTACTCTTTCTCCTGCCAAATGACCCCTTTCTACAAGTTCCCAAGTTTCACAAGAAAAAGGGCAAAATGCAAACTGTGTTCGAGTCCAACTTGAATCTGACCCAGTTGGAATAAGAGAAGAGAATAAACTGCCACCCACACACAGTTTGCAAGCAGGAAATAAAATTCAATTGTTTTATTTATGTATATTTATTTTTTTTATAAGTATCTGCATTGTCTATTACCAGAGAACGAGTGTCTGGGTGTTAGGCTGGGGAAAACACTACAATTCATTTTGTATAGAAATATCCTTTTGCTGTTTTCATTAATTAATATCATCAAGACACAATTTCCATGAATTTTGCTGGCATAATGGATTCAGACGCCAGATTTAAAGGAGTCATATATGAGTATTCGTGGAACCCAGAACTGCAAAAATATTAATTGGAAATATTACTCACACATCTAATCAGAAAAAAAAAGGAATATTGCCAGGCAGCCAGTCCAGTCAGTGACAGTTTGAAAAGCAAATATTGGCTGTCCACACACAATTTATGTAGCAAAGATCATTTAGACAGCATAAACACTAAAATACTCTCATATAGTAAATATTTGTTCATTAATTTGACTAATTTTGTATTATGCTTTAAACAAACATTCTGAATATATTTTTATTTTCTCCACTTTCATCAAACTTCTGTTACAGATTGCTGTATCTAAGTTATGGACTTAAACACAAAGCCACATACTGTGTGGCTTCATATGCTGTGCATATAGAAGCATCAGTGCTAAGTAAAAAGAGTGGCTGGTTTGATTCATTTTCTAATTCATCCTAGGTCACAAGTGCTGTTGATTTTGGTATCTCTTCAGGACACATTATCTAAAACATTGACCTCACGTGGGTGGGTATGGGACAGTTGAGTTGTCACTGTGAACTGTTTCCATGACAAAGAGATTAAAAGAATACAGGAAAAAGTTCTCAAACTGAAATATTATGAGGTGGTCTATAGTATAAAGTGATCAGACAAACCTATGGTACAACCAACTCAATTTTAAAGCCAATGCCCATTTTGTAGCAAATTTCCTTTTGGCAGATCAGTCCTCACTTCACATCAGCAGAAAAGGTGGAAGAGTTAAACCTAAGATTACCTTCCTCTATTAGCTTGTCAGCATTTGGAGGGATTAATCATTCCCAAGATCCTGAAAGTCTTGAAACTCTCCCTGAAATAGTTGAGAAAAACTGTAAGCTCTACCATCTAGACAAGAAGTTCCTCACAGGTCAAAAATGGTACATAAAAGCATCTGAGGAGCCACGCATGTGCCTATCCATATGTGCATGTTCAGACAGGAATTGCTGCCCTCAGCAATGCCAAACTCAAGAGTAGTTCATACTCTCAACAGGATTTGGTAGCTCTTGCTTCTTAGCAGCAACAGAAAAAAAAAAAACAAAGATGGATACATACTATTTTGGAAATAGAGAGCCAGACTCAGCACGTCTTAACCACCTTTCAGTGTCCAATTTATTATTTATTCAAACAAAGGTACAAGTTATACATTCAGGCTATGTTGTTTTGAAAGTCCTTTTTATGCCTATAAAACTAGGCAGAAGAAGCACTACAGTATTCTAGACAGTGTTGAAATATCGCCATTAAGTGAATAATTATACCCTAAATATATTTAAGCTATATTTCTATGTTTTCTCGTTTATGTGATGCATTTATGTGATTGTTTGTATAAATATGCCAATTTTCCTTGCAAAGATGCTTCAACATTTGAAATTTTTTTAAACTGCTCACTTTCAATCTGTTACGTAAAACTTTTTACCTGTGTTCCAAGAAGTTATTCTGCAAAAAGTTTTTGAATCCAGATCAGGAGAACAGCCTTTTTAAGGACTAAACTGATTTATAGCTTTTTTAAGTCAAATGTGTTTATTTGCATTTTTCCTTGTTTTGTATCTTGACAGCAAAAAGCAAAAATAAGGGGGGACACGGAATTCCCCATGGAGATCTCCACCCACCACATGAGAAATAAAATACTATTTACATGAAGCACTATTATCAGTTTTTGGTCCACTGAGATTTTTGATAACCAGTTTAACAGTTAATAAACTTCCATTCCACAAAGAGACAGTACATGGAGAAAACAGCATCTCAGAACTTTCTTTATTTTTCACAATGTTTCACTATTGATGTTTACTGAAGAGTACAAGCAAATACATGAGTATTGCAATGAGAGCCTTATACAAAACTTGCCACATCTCAGGCTGGCCTCCCAGTCTTTTATCAGCATAAAATCCAGAAGTAGGAACTTAAAATGCAGTTTACATTACTTCTCTTACCCTGGCTAGAAAAGGGCCAATTGATGTTTTGTGGTACTGCAGCTTGCTTTCTCCGTAGCTGGGTTTTCTTTACAGCAGTTGCTACATTGACTCATAGGGCTCAGTGTCTGAATTAGGATTAGAGCCAAAGAGAGTTGCTGTGCCACAGCTCCCTCTGCAAAGCAGAAAATGCTGCTGAATGCCTGGATATTTTAACATTAGTGAATCTATGGCATCCATTTATTAGCATAACAAGACTGTGCTGCTGACCTAGTTTGCTCATTAAATTAATGGAAGTTGGAGAAACTAAAAAGAAAATCCTAGAGGGGTTTCATTTCTGTGCCTACTTAGTTGGATCAGTAATTCTTTTTATTTTCATTTCTTTTCTCCTGGCTGTAAAACCAGATGAATTTGTTTTAGATTATTTTCCTATTAACTAAAATTTCCCAGAGGTTCCTGGTATTTGCATTCAGCTATTTCAGTAGCAGATATAACATTGCACTGGATACACCATCTACTGAAACAATGAAGTTGTAAGGAAATCAGACACATGTTCCCTACAGATGTTTGACCTAAAGCATATTGGAATTGCCAAATCCACCTTTGAGTCACACTCTTCTCCATCTGGAGATCTACAAACACTGGTCCAAATGCAAGGAGTGATTTATAAACAGGGTACCCTATTGAAACTAACAATCACGAAGTTCCAAAATCAATGCTGTGAGTGCTAAACACTTGCTAAACAAAGACTTTAGTTGGTACTTTCTGGCACTTTGTATCTCTGAAAATTGGGACACCATGAGTTTGGTGCTTATATATTAATTTCAGAAGTTTGGCTTTGGAATTCTGACTTTCAAATCCCTGTTCACACCTCCAGGTTTAGTCAAGCCTCTCTTGATCTTTTTCATCCATACTGTCCACAGTGGCATGAATTGGTCTGAGAAATGTGCCAGGGCCAGACAGACTTGTATCCATCATTTCTGCTTCTTTGTTTGGCCATGGAGATGCCCAGAAGAGGGGCTTGTTCTCTCATTCATCATTCAGTCCCTTCTGATGCATCTCATTGCTCTCAGCAGTAATGAGAGCTTTGTCCTTATTGTCAGCTTTATCAGTGCTCATTCTACTTTTGCAAGATTGCTATTGAAGGGCACTTGGTAAGTCTCCTGCACCCCAGGAGAACAGGACAGTATGTTCCATGCACCCAGGGATAAAGTGCCTATCTTATTAAAATCATGACAACTATATAATAGGTATTTCTCCCAAACTCAGAGGAAAAAATATCCTCACCTGGTAAGGAATACAAGACGTCAGTAAACAAGACAAAAATTCTTAAGCTATGTTTAAGACTTAAACTCTGTGCCAGAGGAAAAGAGAAGGAGGCTTCATGGCTCACAGAGTTTCTGAGTAAAAGGCACCAAGCACTGAGTCCTTCTTGCTGACTGTTTTATACTGAGTGAAATCTTTGCAGGAACTTAGTGTTGTTTCCATAATGTGATAATCAAGCTGATACCAGTTCAGTGGAAAGGTTGTGTTCCAGAATATTAACAACTCCATCTGATTTCCCCTCCTATTCTCTCCAGTGGAGGGAATTACTTTTATTACCCTTCATATAGTTTATATGCTTGATTAGGTACATTGGAAAGCTAAGGAAACTGAGACATTCATTTAAACACTGAGGTGCAGGAAAAAGGGAGTTTGGTGAAAACACTGTGTCTCTGTGAGTTTTCTTCCTTCCCTACTTTAAAAATCTAGTTTTCATTTTTGCAGCACTTTGAAATAGACTTATTAATCCACTGAGGGAAATAAACAGCTGGAAATAAACATTTCCCAACTGCTGGAGAGACACTAACTGTTTCCTAAGCCATATCCAAGTGGTCACCAAATAAAAGCATAAGGGAAAACCAATCCTTGTTCTGGATCTAAGTCTGTACTAATGAAGAAATCAACAGTAGAGGGCTGGGTGAGTCATTCTTCTTTAAGGATCATCAAATATCCAGCTTCTTAATTATTTATTCGTTGCTAAGACCAGCAGCCAACACTGTGCTCAGAGTTGTTCAGGGCAGCCTTCACCACAGAGTCTAAATTTGGCATACCAGCAGTATCCAGCAACTCACTGGATGTTCAGTAGACATCCAGCAATGCACTTGAGGGGTGGTGAAAGCCAGAGATGTTTGTAAAATGTTAGAGAAGTAATTTTCCAAGTGAAGTGCATTTTAAGGAAGAACACAAAAATAAGTACACAATAGGCACCAAATGAATTAAATGACAGTTCAAAGGGAAATCATAGAAAGTGGCACATTCTTGACAGACTGTGATTTCTCCTTCTGCCGCAGATGCTGTTATTTCTCATGTCCCTTTCAAGAACACTTACATAAACCCAGTTTCACATGTGCAAAGAGAAAGGGAAAAGAACCTACCAGCCTGTAGCCACTATAGTTTCACTCATACTACAAAATTTCCCATCTGAAGTGAAAAAAAAAATCATCTTGGGAAAAAATAAAGAATTTTGTTAAAGTTCAGATCAAACAATTCCAAAACAAAAATAAAAGTGTGTAATTAGCTGTCCTATCACCACGCTCAGTTACAATGAAATGCAGCTCACAAGTGAAAATACATCCTTAAGCCCTCTGAGAGTATGGCCAGCTACAGTAACCCTCGAGCAGATCCCAGTGAGACCAGCTGGATGTCAGACTGGAGAAGGCACCAGCATGAGGCTGCAGGTGCTCTCTGCATGCAGCAGGGACATCCAGGAAAGAGGAAGATGTGCAGAACAGAGGCGGATGTGCCTGAAACACTGAAGTGGCCTCAGAAGTTTGGGAAGAGACATGGGGAATTGTTATACTTGAGGTTTGAGAGTTCGAGTAATATGAGATGCAAGAGCCTGAAAGAGACTTTTCCTGAGCAGAGGAAGAGTCCCACAGCCCTGTATAGCTGTGTGTTGCTGACATCCTGCTTTGTTCTCTGACATGCAGTGCAGTCCTCCCTCTGGACGTGTGTCTGACCAGCCTCGAGGGCTGTGGCAGGTGAGGAAGGACAGCAGGGCTGGGAACATGCTCATCAAGGTGGAGCTATTCCCAAAGGGTACCATATAGCACACAAACCTCTCCTACCTCATATAACTTTAGATAAGATCTGCTTTTACCTATTTTTATATTTCCGTACTGGGAAGTTTTCTCCTCTCTTCTCTGAAATGTACCTGAGACTTCTTTTTTAGCCTAGTATAGAACTCCTGGAAAATGAGTAGATAAAAAGCAAGCCTCAAAAGAATTTACAATAAACTGAAATATCTTTACATACCTTTGGAAGAAAGCCATGTTGTGTCTGGACAATCCTTGAAAGGATAAAAGTTGTTAAATAGATTAATCATTCATTCATAAAATGCCATTTGAGCAGCTCCAGTTTGAAACCAAAAGGCCAGAAAAAGAAAAGGCGTCATGGTGAGAGAAGGCTGGAAATGATGAGGTTGTTTGAAACAAGTGAAGAAAGCAAAAGGATGAAGAGATGAATTAATTCAGAGACTTGTAAAAAGAAAGATTCGTAGTGAATTTCATTCTGGAAGACACTAACTTGAGCTTGATGAAGATCAGAGGGCAGCAAAAAAAAGACCAGATTGAAAGAATCATCAGATCCAGTGATGTGGCAAAAAAAAAAGTTTCAGCAGCATGTAGGCAAATTAAAATGGAGCTGAACAAAAAGCAGAAACACAGACTGAAATGGGAAGGACAAGAATTCTATCAACACTGAAGAAGAAAAAAGATGAGAGAAGAAGTATTAGAAATATGAATTTAAAAAAAAAAAAAAATCAATATTACCTGAGAAATAAAGATTGAAGAAGAAAAAAAACAAAAAAGAAAAACTGAGTATCAAGTCTCTAGTACAAGCTGATGTACCCTGTTGAAAAGCTAGTAATAATTTCTTTTTTTCTCTCTCCTAAAGTGGTAAATTAAAACTTAGGAAAATTTAAAATAGGCAAAAAAGTGATAGTTGGTCTCAATAGTATGGATTTTGTGGCTGCAGCAAAACCATTACTAGGCCTAATTCACAACTTCAGCTGTAAAACTAGAATAGCCTTGTTTGATTCAGTCAAGTTCCTGTAAAAGAGATGAACAAGTCCATAAACTCAGATTACACACACTCATTATTACACACAAATTATGTAAAAATATTGAAAATTAAATGTGACTTCCACCACTCAAAGATCTAGTAAAGACAGAAGGCACATTAGAAATCAGGAAAAGAAGCATGACATTCCTTCCTTGGGAAACAGTTGAAGTCCCTCATATGAGCAGAACACATTCTTCTACTCAGACCTAGCAATCCAGTTCTCTAGTTGTTCAAATTGACTTGTGCCTTAGAAGATGCAATAAGAAAACAGAATGAACTGACCTTGCAAATGATTTAACTGATTAGTGGTGACAAACTCTGCAGACAAACTTTTGCTCATCACTGATACTGATCAGATTGTTGGTTTATTTTTCAACAGCCACCAAGTAAGGAACTATAATGCTACTATAAACTTTTGTATACGTTTGGTGCAATGTCAGACTCCAGTAAAACATAGGAGCAATGTGTAGGGAGAGTCAGCACCAGCAACCACATCACGGGTGGAGGACAGGATTCCCCTTTTTAGTGATCTACCACATTCTCATCAGGTGTAACTGGTAGTGGAATTACAGCCCCAGAGAGCAGCTTTGCTCGCAGGCCTCCTGCTGGTGCTCCTGCAGGGCGTTGCCCTCTGCCGCGGAAGCAAGTCAGCTGGGGATCACTGGGACCTGCACTGAGCCTGTGGACAAATGCAGAGTTCCATCAGAAGCTGGGAACATCTCAGGCCAGCTAGGCTGCTGTTTCTTTGAAGTTCTGCCGGATGCTGAGCACACTTCAGCTGCTCCTTGAGTTTAAATAAGGTAAACTTGACCGTGCAAAACAAATCAATGGCTTTGCTTGTGTCTCCCAGACTGAGAAGTGATTGTTCCTAAGGGAAGGAAAGCTTCATTCACTGCTGCAGCTCTCTGAGTAGTTAAATATGCATGTGGCCAAACTTGGTCCTTGTAAAACCCAATTGACTTCATTCAAAAAACTCCTATAAAGATGACTGATGTCATTGGAGTCCCACCAGGGATGAATTTGGCCCATGCCATTCCTCCTGTGTAGTCACTGGATAGGAATGTAGAGAAGAAAAGCATACTGGGCTCTAGGACTCCATCCCTCAACAAAACTGCCAGGGCTGGAAAAGAATTACACGTGAATATAAATTTGTCGTACACACTCCATTAGATCACCCAGATCAGCCCCTGCTTTCAGTTGCCCCCGTACGAATTGGAGTTTCTCCTTCCACTACTGAGGGTTGAGCAGGAGTTTATACATGAGTGTGCCAAGTCTTCTGGGAGCAAAATCAGCAGCATTACCCCAAATTTACAGATGAAGAAACTGAAAGAGGGAGTAGAAGTGATTTGCTACAGCTTACTTGTGGTGACAGAGGTAGAAAAGGTATTGAAACTACTTATGGCTCCTCGCCACTTAGGCCATGTATTCCTGTGATATATCTTTTTAATTTCCCTCTTCTTTCCCCATCTTCCTTCTCCCCTGCCCCCAACCCCATCCACATTGTCTCTAGCCACACAACTGGGAAGCTGGGATTAATCCATCCCTAGGGAAACTGGGATTAATATACAACTCATGCGGAACCTTTAAAAACCCAATGATTTGTGGTCCCCTTTTCAGAGGCACATGCAATCCACAGCTGAAAAGTAACTATCTGCTGTTCCAGTGCACGTTCTGAGAGATGATTTTGCTCTGTTTCATGAATGTACACTGAAGACCCCATCTGACAGGATTTCTTCCTGCATCCAACAAAAAAACAGGCTTAGTAGGCTGTGCAGAATCAGACTCTTGCAGAGTACTAACAGTTTATGGGCAGAAAAAGAATGACTGGAATGCAAAGCGGGGGAAAGAGAGCGAGAGATGTGCCAACACATTTTTATGTTTTCCTTCTGTAACTGGAAATGGTTAAAAAAATAATTAAAATTAAAAAATCTGTGTTTCCCTTATAAATCTTGCAGGAAGAGGCAACTAGTGTCAGGTGCCCGGTTTTTTACTCTTGCAAACTCCCATTCAGTGATGTTTTTATGATGAAAATGCAAAATTTAAAGCAACCGTGAAAATAGAATCAGCTCTCGATTGGCAGACAGAGGCCTAAGTAAGTTTTATTCACTGCATGAATGTCAGATTAAAACATATGCAAAGACAGAAAAGAAAAAGAAAGAGAGGGAAGGCAATTAATCATTTAAATTGTGATCCTGATTCAAAAGGCACATTTCCCATCTAATTCCTTTCATTTATTTTGGGGTTTAGTACAGCTTATCTCTTCTGACTGTCATGATTTCATCTTTGCTTTGCTTTCCTTGGAATCGCTGAGCTGATACTGCCTAGCAAACTTCAAAACACTGGAGGGAAAAAGCGAACTGTTCCCCCATGCAGCTGGGAGCATGACCAGATAGATAGCCTTTGTTAGCACCAGGGCAAAGTGGCCTTCTGGGAGGAGGAAATACACACACATTTAAGTGTAGTACAAGTGACATTAAGAGGTTGTATGCGCATCCTGTGCTCGGCATGCCCACGTAGTTATAATACATCTGTATTTCTAATTATGTCAGTTCTGGAGGTTTTCTTTTTAATTGCTCATAAAAATGCAGGTCGCAAGAAATTCTTGGCAGTCAGATCACCAAGCTTCAGCTTTTCAAATGAAACGGTTCTCATGCCCAGCTGGGAGGAGTGGTTTCTCCACCTTTGCGACCCCGCAGCTCTAATGGCTCCCAGGAACCAGTTACTGATACGGTTTCTTACCTCGCCACGGGTGTTTCAGTTTCCCGGTGTTAAGGAGACGGTGGAGCGACCGTGGGAAAGCCTCGGTGGAGTGATCTGAGTCCCTTCCTCCCTGCCTGTGGACCCGACTCGGATTTCTGCCTCGTAGTTACTACCCCTGAAACCTGGTTCCAAGCGGCAGTGCCGTTTACTTTCCCGCTCGGCCACAGGATCCCAGGTGCATCCTTGTTCTCTTACTTGGTGCCAGGAGCGACACAAGAGGGACGGGGAGGTCCATCGGGGTTTTTCTCTCTGATTCTCCGTTTAGAAGGGCACAGAGGAGAATGAACCACCCAGCCTTCAGGCTGCCCCCTAACGCCGTGTCAGTGCTCGGGGCTGCTGGTCCGCCCTCGGCGCGGCGCGGGATGCGGTGCCCCTGGCCCGGCAGCGGGGCACGCCGGGGCGGCTGGCGTGTCCCATGGAGCGCTTCGGGGCAGCGACCCACGCCGGGGAAAGGCGGCCGCTCCTGCGGGGTTTGTGCAAGGCAATCCCTCTAAACCTCCACGGAGGACCGGGGAGAGGCGCGGGAGACCACACCTTCAAATTGCTTCCGAGAAAAGCTGCCGAGCAAACATCCCGGGCCGGCTCGGCCGCGCGGGACCAGCGCCGCGAAGGGATGGATGGATGGATGGATGCTCCTCGCTCCAGCCGGGCTCCGCGCATGAGATGCCGGCGGAGCGGCGCGCAGGGCTCCGCGCTCGTCCCGCCCTCCTCCCGTGCGGAGCCAGCCCCGGCTGCCGGCAGGTTACTGCGAATTTCACCCCGCACCCCTCACTTGCTGCTTCTCAGATGTCAAAACCAAAAGTCTTCACGCGGTGTGGCAGGTGGGAAGCAAAGTCAAAGCAAGCCGGCTTCAAACTCTGCCCATGGTCCCAGCCCCCGGAGCTGGATGCAGGCACAGGCGGCACTTCGCATCCCGAGCTCCCCGAGGGCCTTCCCACGTTGGAGGTGGGTCCGCAGCTCGTCCTGCAAGTGCTTTTTCATTAGTTACTGTGCGCTGGAATGGGTGTCCAATAAATAAGAGGGTGAGAGAGGTTTCTCCCCCCTCCCCTTACATCAAATGAGTTACAACCGCACCTTTTTTTCCTGTTCTTGATAGGATTCTTTGACCAAATAAAGAAATAATTACTAAAAGCGTCAGCGGAGAAAGGGAGAGGAGCCGCACTGGACCGAGCGGCGGGCGTCCGTGAGCGTCCGCGCTCCGGCCGAGCATCCGCGCCGGGGCCGCGCAGGAGCCGCTGGGCAGCTCCGAGGTCACCTCTGCCGCATCGCTAATTTGCAAAAAAAGGGGCTTCTCTTATGGCGGGGGCACTGGCTTGTGACGCGAAGAGGAAGGTTTAGGGTTTGCCGAGAGGACGAGAAAGGACGGCGGCAAAAGGCGCTTCAAAGGCTCCAGCGGATGCCCCAGCACTGCGCTCTCTCCCCCGTCTCGTTCCAATTGGAGAGGTTTTGCAGTGGAATAAACATCCCTGATCTAAGACAGCTGCCGGGAATCAAAGGCCGCCCCAATCAGCGCGGAACCGGCCGAAGATGTGACTGAAAAATGCCCGCTCTTGACAAACGCAGAATGGGGGTGCGAAGGCATCTCTCCCCAGAGCGCCTCCAGGCACCGAGAGCAGCAACAGTTCACCCATTATTCATCTGATTTGTTTTATAACACTTCTGACACCTAATCTTATCAGCTAATACCCACAATTTAGTTACCCAAGACGATTTTTTTTTCCTCACTAGCAGCAAAATTGTTTGACTCTCCGCAGATGTTTACTTCAGTCAGCCTTAAAAAAAAAAAAAAAAAAAAAAAAAAAAAAAAAAAAAAAAAAAAAAAAAAAAAAAAAAAAAAAAANAGAAAAAAAAGAAAAAAAAAGAAAAAAGAAAAAAAAAGAAAAAAGAACAAAGAAAAAAAATAAAAATAAAAATAAAAAAGAGGAAGAAAAGGAAAATAAGAAGGGGCAAAGCTAATGCATAGAAAAAAGATTCAGACTTTCTAAGACTGGTAGAAACAACCACTGAGGAAATAATTTAAATAAGAAAAAAAAAAAAATAGGTTCTGAATATTGTCAAAGAGGGTTTACCAGGGAAGAGATCAGAAACCAAATGAACACATATGTAGTCCATGCAGACGTGCCTGTAAAATAACAATTTATTTTAATACTTAAAAACCACACACAATCCAGTGATAAATGTCAATTACCAATAATCAGCATAAAGTGCCAAACAGCCATACAACCTTTTTTTTTTTTTTAATAAACAGAACTTATTGGAATGTCTCTTAATTTGAATACACTGTTCAGAAAGCCAGCATTTAAAAAAATACGCTCTCAAGTTGAGATTTGTTCTCTCACACCAGGACACACGAAGACTTTAAGTACCACTAAAACCACGTTGTGCATACCGTCAGTTTGACGTATTGCCATCTTTCTTTCCTCTGGGTTTTTTAAATAAGTCCAGAAGTTACAAACTTCCTCACAGCACACTAGACCACAAGGTAATAAAAAAGTTCTCCATGTCCCATGAACACTGATCTGTCCCAACACCAGGAACCCGTGGGTCTGAGATCTGGATGCATTTTCTAATGCATGATAGGACTCCCCACTTGAGAGACTTAGGTCCTTTCCAAACATTAATTTTCTTCTCCTTTTCTGAAAACAAACTAGCAAATGAGATTTGCAAGTTGCCCCTCTCCTTGTCTTAATGGTGCTGTGATGAGAAACCACCGTTTCAGTTCTTAATTGTCTTCTGGAATTCTTTGTATTTCCTGAAGTGTAAAAATAAGAAGCTGTATACAGTCAAAAAAAGGTATAAAATAAGAGTTTGGATTTTCTTAAGTAATACTTTTGGAAGCTACGATTTTGTTTTGTTTTTCAGGGGATTTTTTGGGTGGGGGGGTTGGTCGGGGGTGTCTTGTGGGTTTTTGTTTGGTTTTAAAAAGATTCCTGTCCAACACGTGAGCACCACCTTTTGGCATAAAGTTTATCAAAGCCACACAAGTCAGCTAGCACTCTCTGTATCATTCATGTATATTTTAAATGCAAAATAATCTTTTCACCCACGACTTAGGAAGTTAATTTCTTGGACGGGGGATTGAAGCGATGCAGATTTTGCCCTTTTTAAAGTAGAAACAAAAAACAAAGCACAAAGTCCAGTGCTCCCGTCCTGAAATTTTGTTTTTGCTCTAGTTTTGGTGTAAAATCTGAAGGGGAGGAAAAGTTCATAGAAGTTGGAGATTCAACACTTAAGTTTGGCGGGTTTCAGTTCCTTTACTTGCGTGTGCAGTGTCTTGTGGACCGCTAGTGTTCTGGACTGGCAAAATCCTTTCCCACATTCTTGACACTTAAAAGGCTTTTCTTTAGAGTGGATATATCTAGAGAGAGAAAAACAATTGAGATGTCAGAAATAACTGGCCTAAACTCAGCAGTGAGCCACCAGAGGGAGAATATGCTGGAGAATTCTTACACCTACTCCTGAGATTGAGTGTGCTGGAGTGCAGTTCTTGGGCAGTTGTTGATATATGTGTGTGCAAGAGAGGGGAGCATCAGAGGGCTATAGGGTGCCTTTATTAGGGATAAAGAACTTCTTTTTTTACTTTGGAATCACCAGACTGTGTGTCTTCATTATACTTCTGAATGATCATAGAGGAAGAGGACACATGATGCAAATGGAGGGTGAAAACATCTGTGGAAGCTAAAAAGGAGGTTGTGAACGTTGTCTTTATGGGAGTGAGTGAGGTATAACTTCCACTGTGAGTTACCTGGGCTCTTCCACCAACAGCGGGCAGAGGAAAAACTAGAGGGAACACTCCTGGTTGGATGGGTACTTAACTTTTCTTATAAAAGTCTTGAGTGTAGATGGGTAACTGGGAGAGTACAAATACACAAGGGAAAAAGAATAGGAAAAGTAGTTACCTGTGATCCCTCAGGTGATCCTGTCTTCTGAAAGCCTTGTGACAAATGTCACATGTGTAGGGCCGTTCGTCGGTGTGGGTTCTTTCATGGATCAAAAGGTTGTAGGACTTGGTGAAGTGCCTGCCACAGAATTTACACACAAACTCCTTCTTGGTTTTGGACGGTAACCTTCCCCTCGTGGGTTTCTTTTCTGGAGAGAGTTTAGTCACCTCAAGCAAAGACCCCAGCCCTGCGGGTGAGCCCTGACTGTCTGCCTGTCCCAGTTTAGAGTGGTCCTCTTGTGTGGCAGCCACTGCTAAGTTGGCAAAGTCAAAGCGGGGTTTGGCTTTGAGGGCCATGTTGGCAGCCTCTTGCTTGGGCTGGATGACATGTGGGAAGAGTGGGAAGGTCGGCAGTTGGAACCGCGCATCCACCAGGCTCGAGACGCTGGGCACTTTGGAGAAGGAGGAGCGGGGCAGATGCATGGCCGGGTAGCCCAGAGTCCACTGGTGAAGGTGCACGGCGTGCAGGGCACTGAAGCCATAGAGGTTGGAGAGGTGGTCAGAGGGCACAGCGGGCAGCCCGTTGAAAGCTTGCAGGAAGGAGTAGTTGGTAAGCTGGAGGGAAGGATGGATAGGCACTGGGGCCGGCAGGGTTTTACTTCCCATGGTGGCCGCTCAGGAGGAGGATCTTGGGAACAGGGGAGGAAAATATCTGGAAAATAAAGATGGAGGGGGGAAGAGGAAGAGGTAGATTTACATGAAAACAAAATATCTTATCTCACCCCTCATCAATATCGCTCTCCAAAGCCACAGGAGGAGGCTGCTTTGGAATTACAGAGGCCTGACCAGGTCTTTACTGTGAGTGTGTCCCCAGATTCTCCCTCCCCCCATCTCTCTCTTGCACACAAATGTTGTACTACATCCACAATCATTCACTTCCCAGCAGCATCCCCTGCTGTGCAGACTTCCAATGATCTTGTGCAAGGAAACAGCTGAGATGCCATTTTTGGCCCAAAAAGCTCAGTCATCTTCCAGTAATTTAAAATCCCTTCCTGGGTGACCTCAACCTTTAGAAAATAGTGAGATACTGCCCACTACATCTGTCCACAGAAACTGCGTTTAGCCCTGACTCTTGAGGTGACGCAGGGAAGGGTGCGGAGCTTGCTGCCCCTGGGTTGCTCAGCTCCCTGTGGTCAGGCCTCAGCCAAGCCTCTGAGATGATGGAGGCACTTGGATGCTCAGAACTTCATGCCCTTCATCTTTCAAAAAAATAAAATAATTTTGGTGAAAAAAACATTATGGGGAAAATACCAGCCAAAACCCTCTCTCTTGTGTACTTCAAAAAGAAATAGGAAAATGCTGAATTTGGGTGACAAACCTGAAGTGCCATTTGCTCTTCCCAGGGAGAAGTGCCTGGCTTCAAGCCCACACCCTAATCTAAGCAATTGCTTAATTAGAGCCCTTCAGAAGGCTAAAAGACGAGGACTGGCAAGACCCTTCCCATGGGGCACCCAGACCAGCAGCTGCAGGGCCTCAGCCCTTCCCTGGGCTGTGTGCCACCACTTTGGTCTGTGTTTCAGGGTCCTGCCAAGCCCCTAGCCTCTCTTCTGGGTCAGATCCCTACCCATCCCACCCCACAACATGGAGAGGAAAATGCTACAAGGCAGCAGCACTGAGGCACATCTGGCCCAGTCTGAAAATTCAGCCCCGGCTGCTGTCAACCATTTGGCAGGAGATGCCTCCCGAGGGTTGTTGGTGGGGACGCAGCTTCTTCCCTTTGTGGGTGTGAGAGAGCAGCCATGGCTTTTGGAAGCATCACATCCCTGCAGCCCAGAGAGCCTCCTCCTTACTCCACAGTCCTCAACTTATACTCACTTTCCCCTCAGTGAGCTCTGGTATTTGCCTTCAGTGGGGCAATTTTCTGCCAGAATCCCCACAGGTTTGCTGCAGGGTTCCCAAAGGATCCACACAGGATCTTTGTAAGATCCTGACAGGTTTCCTCCTGAGTCACGGCAAGTTCCCCCACAAGATCCCCACAGGGAACTCCAGTAGTGTCCTTGCAGTGTTCAGATTAGAACATGAAGAGTAAAGCCCCTTTGGAGAAATGGAGGCAGCAAGGTACAGCAGAGCAGTAATTGTCCCTCTGAGCTGGAAGTCTGGGGGTGTGGAAACTGGTGGTGGAAGAGGTCTAAAGACCAGGGAAACAAATCTGATTTATATGTGTGCTGTTGCCTGGAAAGAGGAGCTGCGGCTGGGAGGGTGTGAGAGGGAGAAGCTTACTCTGAGCAGCTCTATACTCCAGGCCCACCTTTCACTCTGCTTTACATAAATCAGCAGCAGGAAGAGAGACTCAAACCCTAGACGAATTCCACTGCAATGACCCAGAATAAGAGATTGTGACACTTTTTGTTTCTTAACTGGATAAATTTCTGATAGTGAGACTGATTGAAAAATGCACACATTATATTCTCTATTCTCCTCCCTTTCCTCTTTTTTTCCCCTCTTTCTATTTTTTGGGGCGGGGGGTGGTGTTTTGTTTTGTTTTGGTGGGTTTGTGGTTTTTTTTTGGTTGGTTGGTTTTGGGGTTTTTTTTGCTAAACTGTTTAGGGCTGTTGAACCAACCAGTCTGTTTTGTTGCTCTACTGGGGATATACTTTTATTTAGTTAGTGCTGCCTATACACTAAGCATGTCCACATCACAGCACAAATGCCTCAGCTGGTGACCCCGAGGACAAAGTGCACAGAAAACACTCTCGTCCTCTTGTCCAGGTACCTGAAAATGTCTTTTTCTGTCCGTCACAATGGCTCCGTGTCTGTTTCTCTGTCTAGGTAGCTCTAGATCTCTCAAACATGAAACAGACTATTGCAAATGAAGTTTATCCCTCTTTCTTTCTTTGTATCCTAAGAAAACACTTAATTTGGAATATATAAGCAGAAATCTACTACGTCAATATGGGTAAATTCTCACTTGAAAACATTTTAAAAATTCTCTTTCAAATTTCCCAATAAAGAACAAGGCACAAACCAAGGAGAAATACAGTCAGGTCATAATAGCATCCATTGTGCCTGCAGTTTTTTGGTTTTTGCTAGAGCAGCTCTGTTCAATTAAAAAAAAAAAAATTAAAAAGGATGAAAAAGCAAAAGACAACGAGGGAAAAACAAAAAGAGAGAGACAGAAGAAAATAAGAAGTAAAGAGGAGGTGGGAGCAGACTGTTCATGTTACTACAAGTTTTTTGGCACTTTTCCAGAAATGTAAGCTACACTTTTTCTCTGTTCTACCGGGATAGTCAAAAATATGGATGAAGAGCAAGCTATTCCATAAGGAAGTCCCCTCACTTCGGGACATCAAAGCAAATGTGTTTCACAGTGTAGTAACTCTCTGGTCTCCCACTTGCCCGCAGAGAGATCAACGTTTCTTTGATTTCGGTGTCACCTCCACCTTTAATTCTGCTTCATGTAAACAGATCGTTATCGGGTCTTCTTTTTTTTTTTTTTTTTTTTTTTTTCAGAAGAAGACCCCACGAGTTCTCTGCCTGAATTCCTCCATTGCAATAAAACTGTACGGGGTTTTCTTAACACAAAGTAGCTCGCTGAGTAATTAAGAAGAAAACACTTGTGTTCTGACTGAAACAAAACCCACTCATGCCAAGATAAATTTACCCTGCAAAATAGGATCATAAACTTGAAAGTCTACATCTGTCTCCAGCTTTCTTACCCTTTGCCCTGAGTGAAGATACGGTAATGCTGTTGTCCAGTTGCCACTGTTTTAAGACCATTTCAATCTTAACCTCCTAGATTAAATTCTACCTACTCTATATGCCAGGAAAAAAAATCTAGCCAGCTTTCTGCTGGTAGCATGTTAAGAGGCGAAATTAAATGGATTTTTAAGTAATCTTGTGGCTAGTCGGTATTTTTCCTTTCTACATTGAATTATCAATTTCCGATGTATCCTTTGAAAGGGATATTTGTTACATTAAATACCTGACTCATAAATAATGAGGTTTGCTAATTAGTTCCACATGGAAGAATGGAGGAGGTAAATTACCCTGAGAACGTTGCTTATTTTTACAAACATGATAAAGTAGCAGGCATAAAATGATGTATTCTTGCGAGAACCTCAAACTACAGCAATCAGGTTCTTCTGTCAAAAAAGTTCCCCAGTTTTGCCTGAATTTTTTCAAGTCTGGTAGCCCCGTCCTTTCGGCTGCACGCATCGGTGTGCAGCATTTTGCCACCAGGTCGGCTATTTACTTTGTCTCCTTTGAGGGGAAGAAAATTTCCCTTCCTAAAGTTAAAGTGAGGAAATGGAGCTTACAAGTTATCTGTGTTTGGGAAACTAAGTGGAAAGGGAATAAAACTGCCCTTTCGCTCCGCATTTTTCGAGCGTGGTGTTCTTGAGGAATAAAATGCATTGTTCAGCACAGATTTATTCAAAGTATTAATGAAGTGTGCAGAATCTATTAAAGCAGGTTTATTTGGGGCTAATTGAGCGTGAAAGAGTTAATTACTAACATTAATGAGGACTGGAAGGACTCAGTCAGCGTGTGCCTTGGATATCTCCGCTCAATCCTTATAAAATCATCATTCACATTTTATCACGAAATCGGTGTTGACAAGTCTCCCCAGACCACCACTGCGAGCGCGGGTGAACGAGATGGGCTTTAATTTCTACAATAATAATAATAAATAATAACCGGGGGGCGAGGGCACCAGCGATGGCTACACTGCCCGGGGCAGCCTTTATCCAAAACAGCAAAGCTCCCCGTGTCCGGCCCCTGGAGGGACAGCGGCTGCGAGGCCACGGGCGGGAGCGCGGCCCCACGGCGGGCGTGGGTGGGAGCCGCGGGACGGCCGCAGGGGCAAACTCCGCCACCTTCACCCCGCACAAGTTTTTAGGTAGGTTTGAGGGTATTGTGTGTGCACTTTTGCAATCCCCTCGGGTATTGAAAGACCCCCAGCACAACATTCACCCTCGCTTTCCCCCTAGAGAAACACCCGGTGCCTCCCCTGCACAGGAATAAATCGTCCTTCCTCTCTCCCGGCCGCAGGGAGGATTTCTTGCCTCTGTACTTCTCGCTTCCCATGGTCACAGCACAGCCGCGGGTAGGGGCAAGGCTTTGCGGTGGCAGCCCCGGGGGCAGCCAGGGCACGGCGGAGCATCCCCGGGCCAGGCCGCCTGCAGCGCGACTCTGCTGCGGAGCTGCAGCCCCGGGGCCCCGGGCCCAGCGCTGCCTTAGGGGTCGGGCCTCTTCCTCAGCTGACTCCGGACTTACTGAACTGCACATACTGTGCACCTGTCCGGGACCCTCCTGCCTGGCTCGCGATTTATCGAACAATTCCTGTGCTGCTATGATAACCTCCAAAATGCTCTATTTTTATAGTCTCCCTTCCAAAAGCCAACCATAACAACCATACCGTAATCCTCAGCTTTGCACTGACACTTTATAGGCTCGGCCTCGAGAGAAGCTTAGTCTCTCCTGCGCTGAACTTGTTTCGATCCACTCAGACATATAAACATCATTTTTGTTATGGCCTTGGGAAGAAAGACAGAAGGCTCTTCGGATCCTAAAACACTGGAGTGGCAAGAAAAGAAAAAAAAAAAAAAAAAAAAAAAAAGGAAAGAAGAAACCTCGCAGAAATAAAGAAAGAAGAGGAAAGAAAAGCCAGTAATAGAAAATAGAAAAGCTGGAAGTTCAAGGCCGTAAAGGACATGCAGGCTTCTGTTTTTGCTCGTATGTGTCATTTTTAGCTCGGGTTAGAAACACTGCTTCTCCGCAAGGGGGGAGACACAACTTTGAAATGGGAGGACAAATCTTTAAATAACATCAAAATATTCGAAATCCATGTGAAGGCTTACCCCAGCCCTCCGCCCGCCCCTAAGAGACCAGTCCTCCTCACGTGAACTACAATTTCCACGCTTCTGCACCATCCAGCGGATCTTGGGAGGGGATGGGGGCAAAGAAAGAAAGGAGGTAGAGTAAAGGAAATGTTTGAATCGATATCCCCAACCCCCGAGGCTTGGCAAAACAAAAACCAAACAGAATGAGTTGTTCTTTTTATTTACCTAATCTCGATCTGTGCTCCACCGCTGGCAGCAGTTAAAAGATCCTGGGCTAAATTGGAGCTGGTAAAATAAAATAATGGAAAAAAATAGGGAAAAAAAGAAAAAAAAAAAAGAAAAAAGAAAAAAAGAAAAAAGGAGGTTGGGCTAGGTCAGTGTCTGTGCTGGCCTTGGGGGGCAACAGCTCACCCCACCCACCCCACTGCTCCTCCAGCGGGTACAGGCAGATCCGAGCGGGGCCAGGTGTCCAGGTGCTCCGGCCGGCGCGGCCGGAGGTGCTCTCCGTGCTCCTGCTCCAGGAGCCGGCTGCGTGCGCTGGAGTGCGAACGCGCCCGGGAGCAGTCGCGCTCAGACTGAACCGATCCCTTCCCTCCTGCCTCCTCCTTATTTCAACCCCCCCTCCCAGCTCCCCCCTCAACCTCCCACCGCACTCCGGGCATGCGCACGCAGGGAGAAAGTTTCTGGCTGGGAAGAACCAACTTTTCAACCCGCTTCTCCGGAGGCGCAGCAGCCCGGGGCTCGCAGCCCGCAAACCTCTCATCTCGCCCCCGCTTCCCCGTTCCCGCAGCCTCCCCGGGAGCATCTCCCCAGGGCCCGCTGCGCTCGGCCTCCGCGGCGGAACGTCCTCCCGGGGGGCCCGGGGGTTCCCCGCGCAGCTCCGCGGGGACGGGGCGCTCCCCCGGCGCCGCTGCGCCGCAGCGCTGCCTGCGCCCATCTGGCCCCGCCGCTCCGCTCTGCACCTCACGGCTGCGAGCCGCGCCGAACCGCGCCGAACCGCGCCGAACCGCGCCGCACCTCACCGAACCGCGCCGCTCCCGGCAGCCGCTCTGCGCTGTCCCGAGCAGAGCCGCGGGACAGGACTCACCGGGACCTGCCCAGAGGGCAGGAGGGGGACAAAGGAAGAAAGGATGAAAAAGTGGGGGGAGGATGGAGGGAGGGATCTACTCCCGCTGGATGGATTTAGGGATCGCAAGTTGTTCGGCCTCTCTGAGAAGATCCTCAGAGAGGATCCCGGGAGCCGCTTACCTGTGAGGGGTCCACCCCCGGGAGGACGCTTTCTCCGCCCGTCCTATCATCCCTCCTGATCCCCACTTTCCTCCACAGCGCCCCTGACCTGGGTGCCTTCCTCCTGTCCGTCCTCCCACGGGCCGTGAGGGTCTCTCCCCGCGCCCCGGAGGGGTTCCACGGAGTGCGAAACTCCACGGATTCCCCGTGGATAGGGAGCCGCAAAGCTTTGCTTACGTCTGGGGGCACTGCCCGGGCGACACAGGAAAAGCAAAATAACCCTAGAAAAAAAAAGGTTAAACGTGCTTTATAATTAATCCTGAGGCCGTAATCTCCTCGGTTATTTGTTTTTCTACACATCCATCCATTCACACTCCTTTAGATCCGGGAAGGGGGGAAAATTGCTTGGGTGTATTACATTGTCCCGAGAAGCCAGGGTAATATAATACGTGAGCGAAGACAGATCCGTCAGGATAACACGGTACCGTGCTCAGGGACACGTATGTGTCTTTTTACTGTTCATGACACTCCTGTTATTACACTTTTTTTTCTTTTTAATCATCTCCGAAGGAAAAACAAGCAAACAAATAAAACCAGAAGCAACAAAACAGTAACAAGAAAGCACTACGTTATCATCCTGCAGAATAAGTGTTCATGAACATGACAATAGCGTGGCAAAGCAAGCTTATCCCTGCCATTTCAACCTCAAATAATCTCTATTTTTATTAACAATTTGGAGTCCAACATTGCACTCTGCTCCAGGCAGGCGAAGAGATTTTCGTTCCCTTCTTTTGTAAACGAGTGGCATTTTTATGAGGCAGAGGCGAAGCAAAGACGTTCTCAGTTCTTCTTCAGTTCTCTCGCATTTCGTGCTGTTAGTTTCTCTCTTTCTCAAAAGAAAACCACACAAACCCCTTACCCGGACAAGGAAAAAAAAAAAAAAAAAAAGGGAAAACCCTCAAAACCCAAACCCTGAAACCTCTTATTTTCATTCCTGACGAGAATGTGATCCTGTGCCCGCTGCTGTAAGCTGACTTCTTTGAATAAGTTTGCATTTTCAAATACAGTTTAAGTCCAGTTGTCTGAACACGAATGTAAGATTCCCAAGTGTCCCCAGACGGAGATACAGACCGCAGATAGGCACTTCTAACTGGAGATGTGTCTTTTCCCGTAGGACAAATCTTGTTATAGCTGAGGGTAGATGCATGCACTAATAAAACAAAAATCGCAATTCTCTTTAGAGAAATAGCAGATTAGTTGAGACGGTAAACACAAAACCAGCTATGATACCTGTATATGCTGCCTTTGAGGGAACAAAATAAAAACCATACAGTTCCAGATACAAACCCCATCATTCCGAAATAAATTCTTAAACATCGAAATGAGTGGCAGTAAATGATCTCATTGTCTACGGGGGAGGGAGACCCAAAAAATTATTCCCACACGAAAATAGTTTATCATCAAAGCAGATCGTTGAGATATCATTCTATTCTAGAGTATTCCTGGAAGCTGTAGCTGAAAGCTGCCTGGATAATGTGTCGTCCGATATTCACGTATTTGTTAAAAAATAAAAATATTTGGACTTGTCAACCTACTGGCGATAGAACTGAAGTTTCAGGTTAACTGTCTTGTTAAGTGCATTTGTTTTAAATATCTGGTGTTTAACTTATGAAGCGTATGTTATTCCAAAACCTTTATTCTCGAATGGCTTTTTATGATGTCCCTTGCTAATTTGCATTATGTCAACTTGCAGCGGTGGGGAACGTAATACTGGGAACGGGGAACAAAACCATCTGACACGCAGGGAATATGCTGCGCTTTTCCACAGCGAAGATCTGCTGTCGATTAGGAATGTTACGATTTCAAGAGAATTGTGAAAAGTGAAGGCATCTGCTCCCAAAGCTAGGCACGTTAGGATTTAGACGTGACAGCGAAACCCAATTCGTTTCAAGAGAAACCTGTGGGATGACTGGGGAGACCGGAGCCCCCATTCCTATTTCCCACCTGTATCCCCTTGCCAAAATCATCCCTGTCCCCATCCTGTCCCACGTATCTGCAAGTCAAAGGTACCCAGTTCTATGCACCCCATTTTCGGGTAGCAGCATCCCGGACCCAGCACACCGCACTACCTTTCCACTGCGCTCCCGCAGTGCCGGAGTCGCTGTCGGGCTCTGGCGCCTCTCCTCGGTGCCGTCGGTGCCGGTGCTGGCGCCCGAACCGGGGGGAGCGGCTTAGTGACCCTTGCGGAGCAGACTCAGGGGGCACGGGGAGAACATCTGAGGGCATTTCGCCATCCCTCCCGTGGGGAGCCTGTTGCGCTTGTCACCTCTCTAACGAGTTCTGGGTTCAAGGGCTAACACCGCGGGCACTGGGGATCGCACCTCCGCTGGTTCAGGCTCCTCTGGATGCCGCTCATCCCTGGATGCACCTACACGCGTGCTGGGAGAGGGCTACACAGCCTGACTGATGTTCCTCTTCCCTGCTGCAGCTGGGGCACCCAACTTCACCCACTTAACCTTTGCAAGAAAAACGATTCCCGGCCCCATTCCATAACCATGGGCAGGATAAAACTCCCTTCTGCTCCCGTGGGACTTTCTGCCCACCGGGGAACAGTGCTTGTCCCTTAAAATTCTTTTACTGTGGAGAAACAACTGTGCTACTCGCGAAGCATCGTCCGCCTCTGGGGCTGAGGGGAGCAGGGGCTCCGGCGGAGCAGGGGGAATTTCGTGTGTTCGGCGAGTCCAGGGACTCCATCGCCCCTGGAGTCTGGCGAACACAGAGGCGGTGGGTGGGGGATGGCTGAGCAAAGCCGCCTCCGCTCGGCAGCCCTGCAGCTCCCGACGCTCCCGGGGAAAGGAAGCGGGAGCAGGACTGAGCAGCCGGCAGAGCTCGGTGGAGGTTCCAAAGCTTCCTTGCTCCCGGAGCTTCACCGGGAGGATGGAGCAGCCCCGGCAGCAGACACGCAGGGGAGAGCTGGCGCAAGTGCACTCAGCATTCCCCTCCTTGTCCTCACGCCTCCGCGTGCAAGGTGTGACGCCCCCGTTATCTGTAGCACCTGGGATACATGTACATGTGTGTGTGTGTGTATATGTATATATATATATGTGTGTGTGTGTATGTATATATATATATGTGTGTGTGTATGTATATATGTATTCTGCTTTTCTTCGCTTTGCCTGGTTTCTCCTCTTCCTTCGATTTTGCTGATGGTCGCGCTGAAGGATTAGAGTGTGTGGACTCTGCCCTCCCTGGAATGGCCCGGACTGAGATGAAAAGGGAGAGTCAGAACGGGGCAGGAAAGGCCACGAGCTCTCGGGGGCCGAGCGCGGAGCGTGGCCGGGAACTGCGGGTGGCGGTGTGCGCTGGGCAGGGCCCGGGGGCAGCGCGGGCCCTCCCGCACCCCCTTTCCCAAACTGATCCCCTGCTCCCTCCCGACCACAGTTCGCTCCTCAGGTTCCTTGTAGCCTTAGCATTTTAATAGCTGCTAATGACAAGAAAGGGAAGAATAGCGGCAAACAACGCGGGTGGAAACTGCTCCCGGGGTGCGAGTAAATGCTCTTCAAATAGCGACTCCCGCTTCCATCCCTCAAAAAGAAAATCGGTGCAGAGATGGATATAACGCTGTTCTGCCAGCTTTGGAGTTTTTAGGGTTTTTTCAAACCTCCAGGGCTCCCTGGAAGTAAAAGCCAAACTTTGGAACATCTCCATTTTGTTAACAAGGGGGAAATCGTTTATGCTTGATTGCGGTGCTGAGATGTAACCCGGCGCTTTCATGTACTGCCGCCCTTCTCTAGAGAGTTATTGCGGAGGGGGAGAGATCCGCGGGCGCGCAAGTCCCGGTTGCCCCCCCGCGCCCCGCGCAGCCGGCGGGGACAGCCCTCTGCCAGCCACTTCTGCGGAGTAGGAAAGAAAATCCAGAGCACGGAACAGAGCGATAGGGGATTTGTCTTCTTCAAGAATCACAATGGATTTTGCAAGCAACTAATTAAGCACAAGATCTCCCCCCACCACCAGTCCCCCGCCCCACACACCCCTTGTTTGCAAAGCGGTGTGAAGTCGGTTGTGTAAATGATTCCACTTTAACTTCCAGCCCCTTTAGCTCACTAATAATGCCGTGGTGGTGCTGCTCACACTGGTGCAGTGAGAGTCAGCATTTCCATTATAATTTCCTATTTTCAGGAGTTTTTACAGTGGTCATAAAAATTCAATCCAGGCTCAAACTTGGCATCCTAGGGCTCCTCCCAGGAGTCATTTCTTTTTGTTGTATTTGAAAGAGGAAACCATTTATCTGTTTTTACATTGTGAGAGAGCAACAAAAGGAAGCAAAGCAGGGTTTGCAGAACATTTTTGTATTTTATATCACTTGCTTTTCCTCAGCCTTACAGTATCTGCCATAGTTGTTAAAGGAGTACAGCACAGAGTAATTAATAACACATGAAAAACCAACAGGTTATAGAGAAACCAGAGTCTGCAATCAGAACTGGTCGTATAAAATACTCTTATCATTCTGAAATCCTTTGCTTTTCTAAACCAATAATTTATTAACAATATATCCGAAATGTAATTTGATGCTGGGGATCACTTTGATTCAAAATGAACTGATCATTTTGGAAATCTGATAAATGTCCTCATTTGTATGTCCTCATTTTTAAGGAAAATTTTGTAAAAGTACAGATGTTTTCACTGCAGATTTGAGGGGTCTATCCTCCAGCCTCCTCTAAGCAAGTATATGTACAACAGTCAAATAATCTTTGGATTTAGGTGTCCCTAAGTATTCATTTATATGATGGATTGTAATGGCTATATGGTTCCCTTGAAACCATTATATTCTATCAGGTCAAAACCAGCTTCTTAAAAAAGTTCATTTAATACAAGGGTGGCTGGAATGATTTGTGTACATCACATTTGCTCACATACAATTCCCATATCTGCTGGAAATTGAGTAAAGATTTAATGATCCCAGAGGAACTGAAGGCTTTGGTGACATGAGTTCCGAAGAGGCCTGTGAGACAAAGACCAGTGTGAATTGGGACACTGAAGTAGAATGCCAGCAAAGCCTGGACATCACATCATTTTGCTGTGGATTATGCCTATGCCACATGTTTTAAAGGGAAATCCTTTCTCTACTGCTATAAAATATACACTTCTGCTAGCCTGGAAACTCAGTAGGGGTATCCTCCAACCCGTCCAGCTCTGGTTTGTCTAGGAAAAAGGATCACCAAGAGCAATCTCAGACTTCAAAGAGTTACTTCTAGGTAGTACCAAAAGATATGTATGGAATTATAACTACATGTAAATACATATAAATACATATACATGAGAAAAGGGAAGAACCTTTGTATTTATATGTAGGTACAGAGGGATATTGACACAGACAGCATTACAGGATGCACAACGGAAGTAGGAGGACATGTATATTGAAAAAGGAATGCCAGTAACCTTTATATTTTTAAATGTTTTTGGATGATATGTAACTTGATAAGGCTTATATTTACTATTGTTGACACTTAAAAGAGGACTCCATAACATTCAGTGAATAAAGTCAACATTTACTTGCCATGCTCTATTAATCACAGGACTGGAATCAAAATTCCACAAGATTTATCTTCCATGGAGTGATTTCATCACAGTGTCATTGGGCTAGTAACCTCCAGTGGATCCAGCACTTCCTGAAAGCAGGGAAGTTCCTGTTGAGATCATTTTAGAGAAACCTTTCCCTTTTTTTTTTTCATTGACGATACGCTGGCACATACACAGATCCAATGCTCCTTGGTTTAGGTATCTCAATTCATAGCCTAAAGGATAGGGGATAGGTATAAGTCTTTTCTATTTCTACATTTTTATCAGGCGTTATATTCAGAACTTACTGAAGTACATATCTGCAGTAGTTGAAGGGTCATCCACCTATGTGACAACAAGCTCGTTACAAATGAAAAAAATGAAACATTTTCAGCACCAGAAGTGGTTAGAAAAGCTTTTCCTAGTTTAATTACAGCAACATTTCATGGCAGCAGTTCAGCATGTCCTTTGGGATTAGCGGGACTGGAGATAGCAATACAAATTGATAGGACTCCACAATTTACATTGTAATTATTTGAGATCTTGTTTTGGCTTTGTCCACTGCATAGGTATGTAATGAAACAAGGCTCTGGGTTCAGTCAACTGCCAATACTCCTCTCCCCTCATCCCAACAGACTGGACACTGGAGCCCAAAGGTCAGTCGACCCATGTGCAGTAGCATGAGGGGTGATTGGACCATCACTTGTGCCACAGAGCTCTAACAATCTGTCAGGAACTGTGAGCTTGCCGTGCCTTTGACACAGCAGCTTCCGTGCCTGTCTGGCACTGAAAACAGGGAGACGAGGTGCTGAAGATTGGGCATCTTGTGCAAACCCATTCCACAGTCTTGGACAGGCTCCAGGGGCAGATCTGCTGGGTCAGGTCTGTAGAATCACAGCCTACAGCTTAGAAATGTGGGTGGTGTTTTAAATTTCCCGAGCCTGAACCTTGGAAAGACATCCAGGGAGGGCAGAACCTGGCTCAGGAGCCAATGGGAGTCAACTTTAAAAAGAGATTTGGGTCCTTCACTCTTTCAGCAAATATTTGACACCGCCAGTACTTCATGTCCTGTGGAGTGATGGAAATTCATGACAAGACAGAAAGGTTCATGCATGGGGGTCACCTTCCCTGCTCCAAACAAATGTGTAGTCCATAGCTGCTGGTCCTGGCTCTGCTGCCCACTCCCTTGGCTGTAAGCTCATTGACCAGTGCTGCTGGCAGACACAATGGCCAACTCTCTGCAGGGGACCAGGGCATTTTAAATTCAGTTACATCAGTCCTTGGTCCTTTAAACCACATCTGTGCCCCTTCTCTTCTACAATATGATGATTGCCAGAGGCCAGTTGGTCCTTAGCCATATGTACACTGCTGACATGACTGTAAGACACTGAAGCAGTCATGGAGTTCACATATTCTTTCTCTCACAGAAAACTATATGATTTTTATATGATTGACTTCAGTGACATTAATATCTAACAACTGTAGTATTGTGTCACGTAGATCCAATTTCTTGGCTTTTACTCAGTGGAAAGGTGTTATTTTAACACAAAATGTTGTCTTTAATAATACAGGACTAGTGCCTGGCTAAAGTATGTAGAAATCAAGATCTGGTGAAAATTCTATTATTTAGAACAAACCTAAAATGGAGTTTATTTAGGATAATGTATAAGAAATCAGAATTTTAGTTGCATAATCACTCACAGTGGTTTTCCTGTTTTTAGCAGTTTCTAAATATATAGCAGCACTATAGGGAAAAAAAAGCCCCTTTTTAAGTTTTTTTTTTAGTGTTAACTTTCAAAACCGATATAACTTCCCTCTGAAATGACATGGAAATAAACCTGAGAGGCCAACTAAAAGTCACAAAAGCAAAGGAAGTTAAGAGTCAAGTTGGAAAGACAATTTTCTGTCATACACAGTCATGTTGAAGTGTTAGAGAGAAAGGTCATTTAACGGGGTGGGGGAAGGGGGGTGCTTTGTGCCATCAGGGGATCCTAAATACCAAATAAGCTGCAATACACTGGCCCAAGGGGAAGATTAAGTAGTGACAGAGTTCCAACCCTAACTGAGAACTTCCTGCTATTCGTGGTTTGAGGTCAGGCCTTTAAGGTTATTTTGAGATAGGCTTTTGCGTTTAAAGCTGTAGGAATAATACAGTCAGGACATCACTGAACAGCAGACAGGACCATAAAAAAATCCCTTCTTGGGAGTGCAATCCTGAAGAAAACTCGCCACCTGCTGGCCGAACGCCTCCTCGTGCTGCCCTTCTCCACTCGGCGTTTGCTGAAGTCGGTATTTACCAGCTCGCAGCAGCTGAAATAATCCGCAGTTCATGCTCTCTCCAGACAAAGCCTTCATTTTGGGACCTTCTGTCTTAGAGCAAAAAATAATTTTCATTTGAAATCTCTGTGTGACACTGTGTTGCACTGATGTTTGAAAATACTACGAATCAAATATTTCAGCATGAATAGTAGTCTCCAGAGGCTTAAATATTTTTGTACAAGTGAGTTATGTTAAATGCATTTTAAAATGTATATATCCTCTTTCTTTCCCTTATGATTACATCAGGAATCTTTGTGGTTTCTTTTGTGATATTTGTGTTGCCACAGGGTCTTTTATTTGCTGTTACTACTTTTATTTACTGTTACTAAACAGTAACGGGAGATTTTTGACCTCTCATTAGAAATAGTTCTCATTCCTGTAATGGGAAAGGGAACACCTCTCAATGCTAAAGCTTACCATCTTACTTTTTGTTATTCTGGCATCTTAGTAAGCAACTCTAGATTATTTAGTAGCGATAACAGGATTTTTTGTCAATTGAATAAGTCAGATATATAATGTTGCCTTTTTTCATTACTGTCTGCTCCACAGTCAGCTAAATTGGATGACAGATCCCATTGATTCCAATCTAATTGGGGTAGACCATTACACAATAAATCAAAATACAATGTGAACACACTTCAGAATTAATACTGAATTTACAGTCTCTTGATGAAGATTGTGAATGTCCAAGCCACAGGAAAAAAAACCCAAAAAACCACAGCCAGCAGGTTCCAGACACAGCAAGGGAGAGGCACTGAAGGCTGGGTTCATCCAGACTCAGTGACCAAATGTCCCATGGAAGGGGGCAGCAGTCAGTATGAGGCTGGCATGCAGCAAGGTGTAGGAATTCATTCATCAATACAGCCAAGAGGGGAGAAGGGAAATAAAACATGGGTAGCTTTCCAAAATGGAAGAGAGCAATAGAGAAACAGGTGAGACTTAAACCCTGTTAATTCCAACTTACAGTACATTTGAATTTCTATTCAATACTCTACATAACAAACATGACAAAGGTACTAGAGTAAAAAAAATGTAGAAAGCAAGAATAGTGAAAATATTAAAAGAACAGGTATACAACATAAATGTAAGCATAATACTGAGAACCTAAGATGAAAATATTAGCTAGAAGATAAAAAAATTAAAAATGGGCAATTGAGTCATTAACCATTTATAATTCAGTCTCTCACAACTCCAAAATAATTTTGGCTCAGTGTGTGGTAATAAGGATGATCAGAGAACAGTAGTAAAACAAACAAATTCAAGTGAAGCAACTAAATAGAGGACGTCCCTGGTGTAATGGTGAATGTGAATGCTAAAATTACACTTTTCTACCCAAGAAAGGGGCAAAACGGACAAAAGCGGCTATGAATGAAGAGGTGTGGAATTAGATCAATTGCTTCTACAAAATTCATCTATAGCTTTGTTCAAAGCACTTGATCAATTCTCTGCTCTGGTATATAAATCTGTAAAAGGTGGGTAAAAATGTTCATCTAACTGCCGGGGATTATGTAAAGAAAAATATTAGATATCATATTTCACAGAGGAGAAAATAGCTGCTGGCAATCTGCATTTTCTTCAATTTGGCCTTGTCTCAGTTACTGTTATATTCTGCCTCAGTTTAGTCACAATACAATTTTTAAGCAATTTGAGGAGCATTTGCTCAGAATTGTCAGATTGCCAAAATTGCTTCCTAAATTGTGAATGTCTTCACAAAAACTTGCTCATATAAAGCAGTGGTAAGTTTCTAAACTGCTTGCCTCTCTTTGGGGGCAGATTTTGGGCAGGACCAGAGTCATGGACTTCTGACTTATAACGTGCTCTACTCTTTCTGACTCTGATGGAAAACAACCAGAATATTATGTCTGTCTTAGAGTGTCCTGGATAGGAGTGGAGTCTCAAAATTGAACCTTACCTCTTCCACAACAGCCCTTCTCTGGTCAGACATCACGACTTCTGACTAGTTACTCCCTGTGGTCACCACCACCCCCTCACAAAGAAGGGCAAAGCTGAAACCAGATAATGCTGCTTTTCTCACCTGTGGGTGGTTATCCAAGAGAGAGGTCTACACTTACATTTCTTGATCTCCTTTGGAAACTGCAGACTGCCTTTTGAGTCACGACTCTTAGCATAATCCTTACGGAAGGAAAATAACTTAAAGGTACAACTCAGACCTTTAGTTACAGCAGAAAATTAAGGCTAGAAACTGAACTTGAATGGTTTTCCTGAGTCAGGGTGGTTTGATTTCTGCTCTCTGGATGCCCAGTTTTGCATTTTTGTCATGATTTAGCCCCAGCCAGCAACTCAGACCCACACAGCATCTCACTCACTTACTGTCAGTGGAATGGGGGGAAAAAGTGGAAGGGTAAAAGTGGAAAAACTCTTGGGTTGTGATAAAGACAGCTTAATAGGTAAACTAAAAGCCCCACAAACAGAAATTGCATCAGAAAAGTAAAACAAGGATTTGGAAAACCATTTCCCCAGGTCCCAAGGGGAAGCAGGTGGTCACCTCTTCCCAGGAAAGCTGGGCTCCATCACACATAATGGTGCTTGGGAAGACAAAATTCTATCACTCTGAATGTTCCCCCTCTTACTTGTTTCCCCTCTACTTTATATGTTGAGCATGATGCCATATGATATGGGACATCCCTTGGGTCAGTTGGAGCCTACTGTCACAGTTGTGTCCACTTCCAGCTCCTTGTGCCCACCCAACCTCCTCACTGGAGGGTGGTGTGAGGACCTTAACTCTGTTTAAGAGCTGCTCTGCAATAATGAAAACGTCTCTGCACTATCAACAGTGTTTCCAGAACAAATTCAAAACACAGACCCATACTAGCTGCTGTAAAGAAAATTAACTCTGTCCCAATCAAACCAGCAGAATTCTCTTCACATGGATTTCTTTCACATAATTGTAAACTTGCTGAGAATTATTTTCAGGTTTTTTTCATGTTTTTATCTCTATGAAAAAGTCATTTCAGGTTCTAACATCCCACATCTTACATCTCATGGCCAGTTTATTATACCCATATGTTTTGTGCTAATTTAAACTGTTTATCTTCATTGATGTTCCTCTTCCTCAGATTTTGTATCCTAAGGTAAATAAATCCTGTTCAGAAAGACGTATGCTCCATGTCCAATTTCCTTTTGATGAACTTTCTCTGCACCTCCTTAATTTTGAATTAGTGGTCTTAATGGTGGCTTCAACAGCAATTTAAGTGCCAAAGGTATCTGGTACCCAAGATATATGGTTATGCAATATTTGCATCTATAGTCTCATTCATCCATAAAAATAAGCTTGATTAACAAACACTGTCTGAAAAACAGCCCCCTTTGAAGTAAGACCACACTATTCACAAACTGGACAGTTGTACAATTTAGCTATTTTTCCAGCTTAGTTGACCTTAACAATATTGGTTACAAATCTCCTCTCTGAACACATACATCCTGTCTGTACACACCTCAGTTCTTGCAGCCTTGCTGGGTGCAGGCCAGCTGAGTGTCTTTCCTCTTCCTTTTCCATCTGCTTGAGGCTCTCTCATCTCTCTCTTGACTCGAGGGAGAGTGTTTACTGAGGAAAGAGGGCATGGAAAAGGTTATGACTTTCAAAGATGAGATCCTTATTGTGGCTGACTGAACCCGAGCACCATTTCTTACACTGCAATCCAGACAGCCCTGGCCACTGCACTGGGACCGGTCACGTTTCCATCTGGGGGCCGTTATCCTCTTCCAGGAATGTCTGCCATCAGCAGTGTAAGGCTAACTCAAACCAAGAGGACAACTGCACCTGCTTCCTCTCATCCTACAGGGCAGCTGAGCATCCAGATGTTTGTAGTTGTGGTTGGTTTTAGATATTTTTCATCTACTTCTCACAGGAACTAACAGTATTGATTTCCAGTGACCATACAATCCTGACTTCCTGTCTTAGAGGACTATAGTATCCTTTCCACCTTTTCTATTTTTCTCAAAGATCTTCCCTTTATTTATATATATATATTTAATAAAGCTTGTATCTGTGCTTTTTTTGTTCTTACTTTAGATTTTAAATCCAGTGTTTACGTCAACTATTTCTAGATGTAGCACAGCTACCGTATTGCTAAAGGAGATGCTTGGGAATAATTGACTTAACTTAAAAAGCTTAACTTTTCAGATCAGATGAAACTTTTACATTTCACACTTCATGACACTTTACTTATGGATTCTGAATGGAAGCTTTTCTTCATCTGGCTTTATTTTATACTATTTGATGGATAGAATAATAAGTTTTTCATTTGGCAATGAATTGGTCTCAAGCTGTTTGCAATGGAGACTTCTTGGTGTTTTCACATTTTCATTAATTTTCTGATCATAGATTACTGTTTTACTTTGACTCAACACATTGTGGTAGAGCTCTCAACATGCACATGTAAGCTGTAAACATTTTCACAGAACCCCTACTTTCCCCAGATTTCCATGAAAACAGAATTTCACTCTCTAAGACATTCTTACCAAAAATCATGACCAAAAAAAAGAGTTAGAATTTTTAGCTGAATGCTGCTTCTCAGATATTACTTTTGCATAATTTACCCAGCCTGTTTTTGACTGTCAGGCTGAAGGTTCACTTCAAAACCATCTTCTGCAATTGAGTTTTCCTTCAGTCTCTATGAATTTATAAGGGAAGTCATAACTGAATTATGTTGAGGGTTTTCCGCTCTGATATATGTATAGGACTTAGTATGATCTAAAAAAGTAGGTGATACAGAGAAATTAGCAAAAATATTTTTTTTTCAGTTTATATTTACTTGGTTGTTTTCTTTCTTAACTTCAGTGACCAAGATAGTGACCACTGGTAGTTAGTAGTAATTATAACTGAAATCATTCTGTTTTCTGGGGAAGAAGTGTGGAAAGCAGCAGGGAATGGCACTGCCCTATTCACTTGTAGAAATCTGCAGCGTAGGAGTTTGCCCCTGCAGTAAGCTGCCTTGGAATCAGGGGAAGAAGCAGGCAGTTGCAGAGTGCCATTCATCTAACCTGTTTTAAAGGCCATTCTTTTAGCACCTGCTGCACACAAACACACTCCTGCTATATTTGGCACAGATTCCCTCTCTCATATTGCTCGTGGCCTTTGGCCCTTCAGGATACAAGGTGGTAAAAAGGATAGCTCTCCTCATTTGATATATAACTCCTCTGCCCATGCTTCCAGCAAGCCTTGCCAAGTTATCCCAGTGGTAGGGTGCAATCCTTGCAAGGCACAATCCCTTCTGCTAAGACTTGGCCTGGACTCACCAAATCTGTTGATTCATATTTAATTAAGTGAAGGTGACGTTATGACTTGATGACTTCTGTTAACCATATTTTTCCAAATAATGCATGAATATGCCTGAGCCTTTAAAATTTTATTAAAGATTAATGATTTGAAGGGGTTTTCTTTCTGGCAAGGGTCACGACATCATTTACTTGTAATTAAAACTGAAGTAATAAGTATAAGGGCAGAACATGTAGAATTCATTCTTGAAAGGGGTGTGTGTTAGGGGTGGGAGGACAAATGGCTCTTATTAACCTTCTTTGCCAGTTCTCATACCAAGAAAGAAAAGATGTTCAGGTTCAATTTTCCTCCTCTTCCATCTGTTCATTGATTATGCCATTGGCTTTTAAGCAGGTAGACATTTCCTGGTGGGATGGAGTTAGAGGGTCTCTCCATAAGAGACATTAATCCCCGTGTCCTATTCCCTGCTGTAGGATATAGGTGTTCCTCACATTACAAAAGCAGTGGGGACAAGAGTTTTGCCACCACCACATCACAAGAAAGGAAAAAAGGTATCAGAGGAAGGGGGAATCTCTTCCTGTGTCCATGGCAGGTGAGAACAGCCCAAATGGATAGACTGTTTATAGCCAGGGCTGAGGTTTGGAGCTGAGCCTTAAGCTACATTGCTTCCACTAGCCCTTCATTCAGTGTAAATATCTTCCATCCTGGTATTGTGCCATTCACTTATGGGCTGTGTTTAGTCCCATTTAAGGTCAAAGGATAACATTTTTACAAATGTTAGAAAAAAGAGACCAAAAGGATGGGTTTCCACAATTCTCAGAGAATAGTTCCAATACCTGGTTTCATGATTATGCACCATTTGTGAGTGCACAGAGGTACCCCTGGGTGTTGGCATGTGTGTGTGTGTGCACAGAAGAGTAAAACACTTTGCCTTCTTTCACTGGCAGTCTTTGGGTACTTTCACCCAGGGTGGGAGCAGAAGGTCTAAACATCTTCAGGCTGGGATGGGTCTGAACCTGCATCCCAGGAACAAGTAATATAATGATGTTTGTCTAGTTCCCATCTATTTTTTAAGACAAGTGACAGTGCATTGAGCATAAGTATGCTCAGATTATCTTCCCTTTCAGGTTCTAGGCATTGTGTCTGTAGGTCACCAGTGCTTAGGCTGGACTCAATACTCAGCTATCCTATCTAGGATGCTGTGTATCTGTCTTGGTTATCTACAGAAGCACTACAAAGTCAAAACTTTTTTTTACATGCTTTTTGGAATTAATAACGATGGAATCAAACTATAAGCCCCAAAATCTTTAGACAGGACTTAGCAAACACAGTCACCTGACTTTCCATCTTTGCTTGTCGCAGGAACAAGGAGGAAAAAAACTTTTCCCTCCTCAGTTCTGGGGCTGTTCAGACTGCTGTCAGTTTTGTTCTTTCTTCCCATCCTTTTTCTTTTTTCACTGGTACCCTTCCTACTCACAACAGCTATTTTGTTTCTCAGCACTTGCCTTCAGTGGACTATATCTGGCAGAAGGTCTCTGCTGAGGCAATGAAGACGTGGACACACTGAGGAGGTCTGTCTGTGGGGGGGCAGAGTCAAAGGCAATCAACGGGAGTTTGTGCAGAGCTTCAAAAGCCAAGTTTTGACAGTAAAAGTGTTTACAAGGTGAATTCTCTCCATCAGGCAGGGGAGTAGCTCCCCACAAAACCGTTCATATGCTAGAGAGAAAGTGAGGGATTTTTTGTGTGTTTAGACTGTTTGGACAAAAGTTAGCATACCCACTAGGGCTGAGGGGTGTGGGACAAATTGTGATGCTTTTGCAACCTAGGTGGACAGGATCTGGAATAGAGAGTGGCTCATACATATATATTATGTCATAGTTAGAGTGTATAGACACAGCATAGCCAAAACCCATGATCTAAGAAGACAGGTTCAGTGAAAACCTCTTCACCCGCCAGCACTAAATTTTATAGGTTTCCATTTCTTGGGTCAGTGGCTTTATTAAGACCTGAAATACTGCAGGGTGAGTATTCTTTAACTTACTTCCAGCTGCTGGGGATATGCTTATTTGTAACATACTGATTTTCCAGTAAGAGGGGAAGTTCAAAGAGAAATTCTGAGGAAAAAAAGTGATGAATAATCCAGACAGCAGTTAGATTAAACACTTAAATCCAGCTGTAATTCCAAGGTGCCTTTTTGGATGAATCCTGGAGATATCCAGGGTTTATCCATTGTGTCAGTGCTTACATATATACAATGTGAGTAAAATGTGTCTTCTGCACAAATACACAAGTCCCAGCCATTATTTATAAATATTTTTGAAGGGTCTAGAGCCCAGATTTTTCAAGTTAATACACAGGCTACATCCCAAGCCAGAACTTTTTACCAAGCAAGCTAGGGAGAACATCAGTCCTCATTCACATACAGAGCAAAGGTGCCTCCTCCCTGGAGTGAAATATTGTGATTCAGATTCCTGTTATAAATGAGGAAGAGGAGAATACATGGGGCTCTCACACACCAAATAACTTGTCTAATCTCTGCCCTTCAGATCACAAGAATATTGGGCCATTCATTGTGAGAAAGACACAACCTGAGGCAGGAACACAACTTCAGGAGAGCACTGAGTTAAAGCCAGGCTGACTTAATCTACACATGGAGTAGGGCAGCAGCCAAAAGCTGGAAACCCATAAGAAGCCAGTGTTCACTCTACTTACTTTTTCTATGGCAGACCCCAGCCACCAGGCTTTTATTCTCCCTCTGTTTTATGTCCAATTCCCTGAGCAGAGCAGCCCATTCTTGTCTTTGAAATTACACCTCCCATTTGAAATAAGCTTCTGATTAGTCTCAGATTGGTGTTGTGATATGGAGGGAGGCTGTCACTCCCTGAAAGGACAGAAGGAGAATCCAATGTCTTCTTTGGGTATGTTTGGGTTTTTTACTAGTCCAGGCATTTATCAACAAAATACAGCATTTTCTTAGTCACTTATGTATAGAATCACTTGACATTTTTTCTGGGGTTAAGGTTTCCACAGAAATACAAATTCCCTGTGGTTAAGGTGGTACAGTGCTAGAAATGCTGCTCAGGATATAGAAAAGCCTAAGTAATAACACAGTTCATCAGTACTGGATCACAGGACTCATGGAAGATCAATGAACGTGCTTTATGATATATCCTTTATTATCTTAGCAGCTGAGGAAAATGCTCAGAAGTTCTAGGGCTTGAGGAATCGAAACCATCAAACTTCTATGCGCAAGACATTAACTTAATTGTAAGTTAGCATATGAATTGTACTTGAATTTGGGATGAAGGAAGTGCAGATCACATTCAGGTTCCTTTAAAAGTCAGACTGATTTTTGAGAAGTCTCTTCCAGGCACCTGCCTATTTTCTCAGCTGTTAATTAAACAGTATTTTATATTGTTGTTTTGAAGGACATATCTAATATATTAATTCATCTTAGTGTAAGATCAAGTTGAATTAAGGCTGTTTGGACTTGATGGAAAAATTGCTTAACATAGCTTAACTATGTATATCACACATAAACAGCATTCTTGGTGCTAGACCATGGTGCTGGCTCTAATTCCTTGCCCTGTCTTTCTTCTCCAGAGACTCAGATATTCCTTGTGCTAGATTTCTCCTATTCTGCTAACCAAATAAGGTTCTCAGCCTTCTTGCTTCACTTGCTGTAGGCTCCTCAGCTTTCCTGAAATGGGAGTTTTTCTCTAAGTGCTCCAACAAGAAGCCACATTCTCTGTCGACTTCTTCAGTAACATTTTTGGCTTTAGCCTTTCTGTCTCTTACTTTCCTCTGCTGTAAAACAAAGGTAATAAAGTTTAGGGTTTTTTCTCCCTAAGACTATTTTGAGATCTATAGTAATTCACAGAACAATTCTACTTCCCCCAAGCTACAAATATTTTGGCTAAAAAGGATGTGTGATTTTCAGAGGTGCTTGTGCAACAATTTCTCCATCTTGGACTCCTGTGGGATGTGTCATGTTAAGCACCACAACATGGACACATGTTCACATGCAAAACTTGTAAAAAATGCTGCTTTTGTTCTTCCTGCTTGGTGTTTGAAAATAAGATATATCCAAATCAGTAAAAAGTAGCAATCTTCTTCTATATAAAAGAGAAATACATATTTCCATAATAATGCTAATCTATTCTTCTTCCTCTTCTTCTTCTATTTTTTGGATATGGAACACCTATTTTTAATTTGAAAAATCCTCTGCAAAATAAAATTTATCCTCACATACATTAAGCATTACATGCTTCCCTTCATAATGCATAAATTACATGTGCTGCCAATAATGTTCCAGCAAAGCTCTCATAGGTAAGATATTGTTTTAACTGAATACACCCTGAGAGGGAGAAACCTCCATTAATAAACAACAAGTAAGAATCACCCATACAGGAAATGGTTAAAAGAGGCAGAAGTGCTGTAAGACAGAATCAGAGAACACACATAATCCCAGCTTGATGCAATTACTCTAACATGAATTTAAAATAAAATTAAAGTTAACAGTTTAAACTGATGTTTGAGGGGTTTTAAAAAGATTTAGTTTCCCTTGGAACCACTATGTTATTTGAGCCACTTATAATCTCAGAGCGCAGTGCTCATAACTTCTCTCAAGCACTGTTACTACTAGATTATGCCCACAGGTTAAGTTACAAATGTCTAAAAACCTTAAAATTATTAAACCTAGATTAAAGTGTTTAGAGAATATAGTGTTATTTTAGTCTCCTGCCATATCCTACATTTACTATAAAACTGTTATATTGGCATTCTAATGAAATGTCATAAAGCAAGTATGTAAGGAGGTGTTTTGGGTTTGTTGCAGTCCAATGGAAGCCAAGTTAACATGGCAACCAAAATGTGTAACAGAAACACTTAAATGTTTTTCATAAACTGCAAACCTTGTAAGAGCCTAAGAGAATATTGACTACTGGGCAGTGCATGACTGAAGATTACTGCCATGTATTCTTGATGTATCATCTTAAATCACTTTTACACAACTCAGTTATCTCAAGTGAATAACTTACCTTTTTTCAGTCGCACTCTTGCCCACCAGAGTCCTTTGACTCCAGCAGCCACATTTAAAGAGGAAGAAATTATTTATTCCTTGAACATTAGGAGTAAAGTTACTACACTCCGTCTGATATTTAGAAAGATTAGAGACAGAAGGTGTCTGTGCGATCCTCTGGCCTGTCTTATTTTTCTTGACATTCCCTACACCTTGAAGAATTCTTTATTCTGATGTCTTTGAAATGGATATGCAACATTAACAGAGACCATAATGTCTGTAATGCCTTCCTTGCTGAATATGCTCCTGTTATTTTTCCTCTCTGTAATGCACATGTTCTTTGTTCTGGTACACAGTTGCTTCAAAGTTCTTTATTTAACTTATTAAAACAAAAGAAGAGTCTCATTATTAGACCTCAGTTGTTGTTCACAAAAATAGAAGGGTTCAATGATGTCTGGACTACAGCTTAAAATTTTACCTCCTGTCATGCTCACGAGAAGAGAGAAACCATCACACACAAATTAGTGCTCTATTCTTGCTATCAAGGAATAAATGTCTGCTCAAGTTCAGTTCCGAGAGAAAGAAAATAACTTGATAGAGTTCCTTTCTCCTAGTGAACTCCAGATGAATCCTTTTAAAATGCTCAGTTTAGTCACTTGTGATAAGAATGTTTTATTTCTCAGTAGCAAATCCTTCACTGAGAGCATAGATAGCTAAATGAGTATATTCAGATAGGGTAGAGCAATAAAGAGAGGAAACCACACAGAGGTGTGAAGGAAGAGGCAGAGAGCTCCCTGAAAGACAAATGCCTGCACTGTAAGGGGACGTGCCTTCTGTTTATTCTCCTCAGCTGCTTGGAGAGGAAAATGCAAGAAGCTATTCTACTGCAAGAGTCAACATGATAATTTACAGACCAAAGAAAAGTTTGCATAATAATTACAACAACAACAATGAAAAAGACATACAGCTGACCAGAGAATCAGACAATACACTTTGCACTGGTCAGCAAGGTTTGGGCAGTCTGGGGGATAAAGTGCTAAAAGCACAGCATGAGGGAAGCAGACACCTCAGATATCCATAACAGAAAATCTTGAGGAATAGAAGGAGGCCTATTGTACAATCACAGAATATGCTGAGCTGGACTGGACCAATCAGGATCATGGAGTCCAGCTCCTGTCTGTGCACAGGGCACCCCAAGTGTTACACTGAGTTCCTGAGAGCACCGGCCAAGTGCTTCTTGAACTCTGTCAGGCCTGGTGCTGTGGTCACTTCCCTGGAGAGCCTGTTCCAGCACCCAACCACCCTCTGGATGAAGAACCTTCTTCTGATGTCCAATCTAAGCCACCCCTGACTCAGCTTCAGACTATTCCCTCAAGTCCTTGGTCATGAGAGTGAAGAGATCAATATCTGTCCCTCTCTTCCCCTCACAGGAAGTTGTAGCTGCAGTGAGGTCTCCCCTCAGTGTCCTCCAGGCTGAACAGACCAAGTGACCTCAGCCACTCCTCACACGCTTCCCCTCAAGGCCCTTCACCATCCTTGTGACCTTCCTTAGATGCTCTCTAATGGATTAACATCTTTTTTACATTGTGGCACCCAAAACTGCCCCCAGCACTCGAGTGCAGAGCAGAGAGGGACAATCCCCTCCCTTGCCCAGCTGGCCATGCTGGGCCTGATGCCCCCAGGACAGGGTTGGCCCTCCTGGCTACCAGGGCACTGCTGGCTCGTGTTCAACTGGTCAGCAACCAGGACCCCCAGGTCCCTTTCTGCAGCACTCCTCTCCAACCTCTCATTCCAAATGTCCAAATAGTAATGGTAATAATAACAACAACAATAATAACAAAAGTATTGTTAGTTAAAATTATTAAAAAATGAAACTTAATATTAATCACAGTTTTAGCTGAAGCCATTGTGAATTAATAAAATATTTTCTGCTGAACAACTATGTAGCAAAACACTACAAAATATTTAACTCTTACTGTCTGTTCATCCCCTTCCATACCCCTTCAAATCCCTACTATATGTGTTATTTTGAGACAATATTGAGGAACTTTAATTTTTGATCTAGGGAACAGACCTTTCAAAGATAAGGATAGTTTTCATATCAATAATATGGTGAATTATCAATTATCCACTGTGTCTTGATAGATTTCATTCTTGACAAAATTAAGAAACAAAACTTGTAAGCCAAAACACCTGAAAAGGAATTGTTGCTACAATCTCAGTTCCAACTAAAGATGTCAGAAACACAAGTGAAAGTGAGGAGGGAATATAGGAAAATTACTTAAAACTACCCGGTAATCACTGCTTAACTTGAGTCGACTTCTTCTTGATATGGGTATACAGGTCCAACTCCCTTACTGTCTGTCTGTCTGTCTGATGGTAGCTGAACTTTGCCTCTGCTGAGAAGCCCTGAGTGATGCTTAGCAAGGAAGGTGCAATTGTTGTGTAAATGAAAAGACGAGGCTGAAGCTAGATACCATGCTTTCTCTGGTCAGAGCTTCTAAACTCAGAACTAATTAAATCCCAATTATTTGCAGCACAAAGAAGAAAACAAAAGTGTTAAGCCAGCATCTGCAAGCCAATAACATCACCAAAATAGAAGTAGCTGTAGCAATACTGCAAGAGGAAACACATTATAAAGGCAAGGCAGGGGCTCCTTCCTGTCAAATCTACTGTACTTGTTTCCAATCAAGAAGTGGTGAGGATCATTTAGAGGCCCATCTGTGCCTCACATTGTCTCGTGGAAATGGAGTGTGGAGAGTGCCATTAAAGCTTATAAATCTTTAACAGAGAACTCAAGTGTGCAGGCACTGGTGAGCCTGGTACATCCCTTGGATCATTAATGGCTGAAGTGCACTGCATTTGAATGCCTCGTTTGGCTGGCTCAGGGGCATCTGTCTTTCTGCTGGTACAACTGGCAGAACTCATAAGCCTCTTCATTGTCAAAATATCTCCATTTCATGAACTACAAACCTCTCTGCTGCAGCTCCGTGAGATAAGCGATGATGCTTGAAAGGTCTTTTAGCACAAGACCTCACCATTCCCAAGAGGGAAACAGCTGTGAGGCAAAGTAATTCCAACACTTTGCTAGCTCGAACAATAGACAGCATAGGGGACACAGTGGGGGAATGGCAGTGGTTCATGACATGTTCAGCATCACAGATGGGAGCACTTACAAAATCTAGTTACAGACGCAGGTGAGAAAAGCACCTTGAAGATTGCAAATAAAAGTGTTGCTGTCAGAGTTTATAATCTGTGGTTTTAAAATTTTATTAACTGTTGATTAAGAGGAAAACAGTGGCCGAATCTTCTGTAAACCTCACCAGAAATTACTGATGAGGTCAGCATACAACAGAATAGGAAATTGTTTTATCAAATGGGAAAAAAATTGAACATATCAAAACTTTATTCTCCAATATGTAGACAGACTCTTCAATTTTTATGTAATTAAGATAATTTTCCTCGAGTTTCTAGTAGCCAAAAATTTCCTATGTGAATCAAGTGGAACACGAATTTCCCCATAATCTTCAAGCACTTTATAAAAGAATTATTTACTTCAGATAAATAGTTATGTTTCTAAGGATAAGAAATTCCTTAACAGGCAAAAATATTCAAAGACATTTTCTGGAAAATGGCTATGTTTATGGACACAAGTTTTCATTTTGATAAATCAACATTTTTCAGCAGAACAAAACTAACAAAGGGGAAAATCTCCAGTCTCCTCTTATATGGATGCTTTTGATATTTCATATTAATCCAGACTAAGAGATATTTTCATCTCAGGTGGGGTCTTGAAAACAAACTGCCGGAAATTTCAGAAATGTATAATGAGGTTTTTTTATGCAGGGAAAATGTGAAACACGTTGGTAGTATCTATTATTCTTAATGAGACTAATATCAGGTATTGTTTTTAAAAATGTTTTATTGGGTCAAAGGGTTCTGACAAAGGTCATTAATTCCATAGGCTTGTTAAATTCCCCCGAAAACTCTGTCTTACCTGCAAAATAACTCTGCAGTTCTTGGACCTGCAGTTCTTGGACCTGAAGGCTGAGGCTCTATGCCAGCCTTCACGCAGGTGTGCAAACAACTTTTGGTGTAATAATATGGCTTCACTCACATTTTGATGTAACAGAACTCTACTTCAGCAAAACAGGATTGTAAAATCATACAGCTCAAAGACAGTTCAGGCGGACACCTAATGTATACCTCTGCCCAAGGAAACATATCTATGGTGTTTTCTAATATCTCCAGCAATGGAAACTTCACAAACTTCTCCGGTTAAGAAGCAGCAAGGCAGTGCATTTTTCTTCCATTGGCACAGGACAATAAACATTATGATATTTTTTGTCTAATGTATGAAAAGAAAGATACACCCTGTATTTTATTAGGAGGACCAATATAGATGATGTTCCAAGTCTTGAACTTTGGAGGCAAGATTTTATTTGCTGTCTCAGCCACCCCCTTTTCAACATCGCTTTGGGTATCTCTGTCTCAGCCATGTTTTTTCCTGAGAAACATCATGAAAGCAGTACCATCCTCTTCCACCAGGAAGAGTAAGGAGAAAAATCTTCAAGGAGATTGACCCATTGCTGACAAATTTCCAGTAAAGTCACAAGGCTGCAGTCTTTTGTAAAATCAATCTTCCTGTCCTGGTTCATCAGGCCAAGGCAGTGTCAGGATCTAAAAATCTCCTTTGAGATACTTTGTTATTTGGTAACCTGCTTCTTTGGTCATAAAGAAGGCTGGTTTTTTGCCAATGGCTTCAAGACTTTCAGGATACTTCCCTACTAGTCAACCAAACTCATGAAAGCATGAACAAAAACATTTTCTCATGCCCATGTGCACAGCTTAACTGCTGCCAGGATCCCTGTCCTGGTTTGGACCTATACTCATGAGCACTCTTCCTTACAGTGCCCAGGCACATGGGGAGAGATTTAATGGGCCAGAAACTGCTCTTGACAAAAAGGGTGAGACCAATCAGTTTGGGAATTCAGACTCAGAGATGTAAACTTTACCATGCACTTAAATGTCTGGAGAACAGACATTTGTCATTTTATGTAGTTTTGGGAGATGTAGTCACAGGTCTGAAGGCCAGGAATAGTTCAACTTGACTCTAACCCACCAGCAGGAAAAATGGCTGGGTTGCTGCAGCATGTAACTCTCCTCTGACAGTTCTGGAGGTGCTTTACTACCCTACATAGTAAATCAGGAGAGAGAGATACCTCAGAGACAGATGATAAACAAACAGTGTGAGCCTTAGCTGGGTTAGCAGCTGTTAACATCAGGTTTAAGTTAAGTTACCAAATCACATTTAATGTAAGTAGCGACTGTAGTTAAAAAAGGGGAAAATAAGAGCATAGCAATGTGCTCCAGCATGAGTGTTTCTAGCCCTGGTTCAGACCCAGACTGGCATGTTAGTTTTAAATTCTTCCACAGTCAGAGATATTTCACAATAGATCAACCTATAATAATGTGGATGTACTGCAGAAGCCCTGCACACAGAAGTCCTGCCAGCACCCTTATTACACCTGAGTGATACCAACTCAAATTCCTCCCTTCATATCGACTTTAAAAGCACTGCTTCATGGGGAAAGAAAGCCAGTCTCTCAGGTAACCAAATCCCAAAACACTTAGGTCTTTATAGGTTAAAACCAACACCTTGAACTCAGCCCAGAAATTCATTGGCAGCCATTGCAGATTTTGGAGACTGGGGGGTTTTATGTCCTCTCTGCATGATGCTCCACTTAATAAACAGGTGGTTGAATTGTGCACACTAGATTCAGTTGCCAAATGGCCTCAAGATGTAGCCTCACACGGAGTGCATTAGAGTAATCTAACCTTGTGGTAAGAAAAGTATGGATAACTTGAGCAGGGACCACATGTGACAGGAAAGGTTGTGCTCTTCTTGCCAAACACAGCAGGAAGGGAAAAAACCCCTCTTGGCTGGCTGCATCTGCTACCACAGAATCAACAAGCTGCCCAAGATCTGTGTGCTCCAGGACCCAAATGCTCAATGGGAAGCTGGACCTAAGTTCCGAAATAAGTTGCTTGGATTCTCCAGTACTCTGGAGCAGGAGTCTGGAAATTATGTGACACATTCACTTAAATTGAATAATGGAAGTTTTCATGACTAAATGTAAAACGAATGATGCAGCCTGTAATATAGTCCTTGTGTTATTTATTCTGATACTAAATGTAATTTTATGCTGTTCATACAGTTTCTATGTGGAATGTGCTTACTATTTTGAATTCATAGGAGCACAAGTTCATCACTGAAGTGGGAATATGAGGTTTGGGAGAATGTGTGTGGGCTGCTGAGGATCAGCAGCATGTTGGTGTAAAGTGTGGCATTATAGGTCTAAAAGGCCATTCCTGCTAAATCTGCCATCAGTGAAACAGATAAAAAATGTAGCTATCTTAACTGTCTCGTGTTGTCCAGCAAATTCTAAGTGAAGGGACTATGTTGGAAATCAACATTGCATTGGTGCCTTTCTTCAGCATTATCCCCACTGTTGGGAAGCTGAAATCAGTACCTTAACACAATAACAAAAATCTGGACTGATAGAAAAAATTCAAATTCTCCAGCACACGATCTCAGCTAAAGAAGCATGAGATGACTAAACCCTAGGCTACCATAAAAATCATCCAGTAATCCACTGGATTACTGGCAATACTGAAGAATGGTAAAAACATGAAATAAAGGGAGTCCTCACTTTCCCTTGCCCAACTCTTTGACAGTTTCTTACGAATTCTACCTCATCTCATTCTCACATGTGTTAGCTTCTAATAGTAGCTTTTACTGGATTCTTTCCATCCTAGTTAAACGAGGATATAAAAAGTAGATTTCTATCAACTACAAAATTAAATAAACATTGTGTTTTTGTTGCAACTTTTTTTAGCTTGTGTCAGTTTTTTCAGGTTGTGTTTGTTTCCAGGGTTACAAACAGTTGTTCAAAAACTTATTTAAAAACCCCAAGCTTCCTCATGCCCAAATCAGTGGGAATATTCCTCAGAGTATCTGCACAGTGCAGGAACATACATTTTGCCTGCTTGTGCAGTGTAAGTACCCTGATGTCTGTGCCCTATTGCCTTTACTGCTGTTTTGTACAGTGTATACTGTAGAAAATAGACATACACAATATAGCCCTTCCCCTGTTTTAATCAAAGTATACCAAAAAGAAAGGCTGTGGTAAAAAAATTCACATGAAGTCCTAATAAGTTACTGATACTGCCAAATAACTGGTTTTAACCACAAGGAAAATGAAGAGTGGCTAATGCCCAGGTCTCTGTTTGTTCACAACATATTTATTCAAGGAACCTGTTACAGGTGCTGTAATAGGTGCTATTATAGGTCCACTCTACCTGAGAAACCTCTTCCTTTGGAACAAGGCTATTTTAGGACAACTGAAGGACTGTTCAACTTCTGTGCATGATCTTGGTGGGGATGAGGCTGACATTGCGAGGGGGCTAGCTGCATGGTACTTTGATAAACTCAGTTTATTCTTTTATTGGCTTAAGCACTGTAGTGAAAACAGGATTTGTATGTCATTTTTATTATAATTTGGTTTCCTGTTCAGGCTAAAATGGCTTTTGAAACTGCAGTTTATCCACCCATGAACTAGAACGAGGTCTTGTAAAACTGTGCGGGGTTTACGCTACTTTCCCTTATTTGAAACATGTGGAGAAGCTTATGGTTGTGATCTAGGATTAATACTGTTATAGGCTGGGTTAAGTCTAGCTGGAACTGCTGGGTGTGACCGTCACTCTTCATTTAAGATAGTAGAAACAGGCTTATTTATGATGTGATAGCAGTATTCAAGCTGAAACAAAGGCACACCCAAGACCACAAAGGAATTCAAATTATCTTGGAGGATGGCTTTGCTGGCTGTTTTTTAGAAGGGTATTTGTCTACATGTACTCGTTTATGTCAGAGAGAGAGAGAAACAATCAAAGTGCAGAGAAACTCACACTATGAAACCTTTCACATCAGAGTCATGGTGAAAGATCCCTTTCAATTTCTCTTTTCTGCATTATTTCCTCTGCTCATCCCCTCTCCTCCTTTTCATCAGCTATTTTTGCTACTGAACTTATTTATGTGGCTCCGTTCTCAGGCATGTCTGTAAACTAGCTTCCTTTAAAGAAAAAAAATATTTTTCTGCCAGCTTGCAACCAAATAATTTCCCTGGTTGAGAGCATTGCCACAGAAACAGTTGCATTGGCACAAAGGGAATTTGTACCAGGGTCAGAGAGGGAGAGGGACAGCTGGACAAGCTGCTGCAGTCCAGAAGGTTTAGGTTGGAAACCCTGGCCTAAAAGAATTGTAGTCAGATAGAGTAATTACAGGAACTCAGATTTTCATAAAAAATACTGAAAAGTAGCAAGTGGTAACATCTAACAACAGGCAACTCCAAACTTTATTTCTGCTCTGCTGTTGGTAAGCACTAGGAGGACCTATGAAGAGTTTTGATTAGGGAATACAAGGAAACCTGGTGACGGAAGATGTCTTCTTTGCTCTAATCTGTATTGGCCACTCTAAGTTTGCTATTGCACCTCTCACAAGAACCCTGTGTGCTCGCTGAATCAGGAATCACAGAATCAATCACAGAATGGCTGGGGTTGGAAGGGACCTCTGGAGACCCTGTAGTCCCATGCCCCTGGTAAAGCAGGTTCACCCAGAGAAAGTTGCACAGGGTTGTGCCCAGGTGGGTTTTGAGTGTCTCCAAAGAAGACAAGGGCAGATTGACATTACAGTAGAGATTTGTTTCAGATCATTGTTCATTTAGACATCTATCACTCTGAGTTTGCATTGTCTGCAAACATTCTGGAGAAAACTGTTGCACCAAATAAGTATGCATAGCTACAGCCAACCTCAGAACTGGGCATGCATCCATATCATGGGGTAAATGATTGAGAATGTATCTCAGAAAAAAAAAAAATTGATAGAGTAGAACTATTAGCATTAGACATTACAGTGTGAGATGATATGGTATAATGAGCTACACTGATTCAACAATATACAATACATCTTCCTCAAATTACTTTTATTTCAACTAGAAAAAACTTAGCAAAATTTAATGCTTACCAGGGACAGAGGAAGCACAAGTCAAACTTTGTAAGTCATTTAAGTGATCAATTAACTCAAAAAGGACTAAAATTTCCACTTTGTTTCAAGGTTGAATTTGATTGCATTTATTTTCAGTCATGAGTTCTGATAAGATGAAGAGCCTTTGCTATTAAGTGTCAGTATATCCAGTCACGTCAAACTTGATTCTTGTCAACAATCTCATTCACAGATAATACAGGTGTAGAGGGGTCCCCAAGACACAGCTGTAAAGGATCTTTCACCATCCTATAACTTCATAACTTTATGTCAAAGTTCTTTTTGCCTCCACAATTTCCTACAGGAGTAAAGTTCAGTTCAAAGCACAGCATCCTGGTAGTAGTTCCCATCACCACATCTAGAGCTAGCATAGCACCCTCTAGCTTCCTCCAGACTCCTCTCCTCATATATATGAGAACTGTATTACCCTTTTTGTTTCAGTGCTATACTAGGTATTTGAACTCATCTGTTTATCCTTTACACCTCACAAGCCATTTGCAAAGATACTTCCCTGGTCTGTAAATATAATCTGCTTCTACTGAAAGCTATTTCACATGCGTGTAGCTGAGCGCAGAAAGCAAATTGTTCAAAGTAACTGATTAATTGTCTTTGCTATTAAGCATTCTTTCCTAATGATGTAATCTCTAGAGAAGATATATAACAATTCTGTTTTCCTCCAATTCATCAATAAAAATATTAAGTAGCAGTTGACCATGAATTAAAGCTTAAATTAAACTACTTCATCAGAGATGCCTCACAAGTGATTTCTTGTTCACAATTCCACAAGAGTACTTAACTTTAAAAGTACTTAAAGGACAAGAGTCCTTTGTTTAATGGATCAATACTCTGAATTTATCACATAAATGTTTCCTGGTCAAAGTAAGAGAAAATTCGTCAGATATCCTACAAAAATCTATATGAACATTATTATCACTGAATGTTTAATTTCATCGAAGATATGAAAGTACAGACATGAAAAAAAAAAAGCCACATCAAAAAATATGTGTTTTCATTAATTTTTCATTCTGATATTCATGAAATGATGCATTACATTATTCTGCCAGGGACTAATGCTAAAGTTGACATCCTTATAGTTAAACTTTCACAGTGTTACCTCAGTTATAGCCTTTTTTTACACCTCTACAGTTTCTTCAGGATTTCAAACAGCTCATTTTTCCTCTCTTCCCACTTGCAGATGTGGGAATCCTCACCTAGTGATTTATCAGCCTCCTGTTTTGTTCTAGAACTGTAAATGTTTTCAGCATTACCCTTCGATAAGAATGTCTCCTCCAGCTCCGTCCTGAATAAAAAGCAGGAATGCCCATTGAATACTGCTTCCTTTGTGTCATAAGTAGCAGTTGGAATAGTATTTCCAACTACATAATGTCATGGACACTCTGGTTTTCCTTGGTGCTATTACACTTCTCTGGTTTGGCAATGTGTTCCGCCTTTCATTCTTTGGCTTCCTTCATAATTTTTGCTGCAGTTCCTTGTCTAATACTATTCTTTGCTGCTTGTTTTTGCTCTGTTTCTCTTCCTTCAAGATGAATTTTGATCTTTATATATGCCAACAGTTTTCCTCTCAACTAGATTATTTTACTTTAGCACCATTAGCATCTTCTAATTCTAGGGTTATGATTCTTGGATAAGAGAGAAATATTTTTGAAATGCTTCCTCATTATCTCTTCTTTTTTGAACATTTTTTTCTACAGGTGATTTACACTCATCATTCTTGTTGATTTTGTGAAATTAACTCTCCCGAAACACTAGTCTGTAGCCACATACTAAATGAAAGAAAGAATGGATATTTACTTCAAGGCAATTATTAGATTTCCCCTCTAAAATTACTTACTTTGTTTACCAAGATGAGAACCAGGTAATTCCCTTTGGTTGGCTGCAAGATTTTTTTTTTTAATTGTTACATATTACTTTCAAAAATTCTGACTATTTAAACAGAAAATATGAGGATTCAAGCAAAAGTATTAGAATTCTCCAGGATAATGCAGCTTTTAGGGATTTTTCTGGCATGGGATAGATATAAGCAAACCAACCATTCAGTTAGCAATGCAGATTGTTATTACAGACTGTTATTTTCCTGTTAGGGCATGGATTTAGTAGCATGTACTTTTATGTTCGTGCTTGGCTCAGATCACCACCTCCTTTTCATTTTTGCTCGCTAATCCACTTTAAGTGCATTATAACCCTTAGATCTACCCTAAGGCTGAGTTTCCTGGGCATTTCTTCCTTCTTCTGATGGAAAGTTTTATCTGGAAAGACTGGAAGGGGAAGCAGGCCTTATATATTTGCCTGGGATTCCCCTGTGGCTGATAGCCCTAAATACCTGGACATCTCCAACTCAGCAGAAGTTCATGGGGGGATATCTGTGTGCCTGGGCCTTTATTTATAGGAAGCTCTGTAGTCACTCTATAACATTTATTGTCAGTCCAGCACTTCTGGGAAGTATCTGTCTTTCCCAGGTAGCCTGTGTGCACCTGGCCCTTGGAAAAAGCAGTATTTGATTGGATCAAAGTGTGTTCAGCCCAGCAGAGTGCTTCTGAGAGTAAAGAAAATCTGGGGAAAATAGAACCAACAGGGCAATGCAAAGTGCTGTTTGCCCAGGAAGCCTCCCTCAGTTCCAGCCATGAGAGAACTCAGAACTTAAAAAATTAGAGGCAACACCTTTGTGTTTAATAACCCTTGCAGTAACACTCTTCAGTGGATGAGCCTCATCAGTTTTTGAACCCCTCTTGTCTTTTGGCATGTCTAGCATCCTATGACTTTGAATTCCACTATTGTATTGTGAATAGTATGAAAAAAGCTTGTCTTAAATCTCCTACATGATATTTTCATCTGATACTTCTATTTTTGAAATAAATTGAAAATAGTTTCTCTTCTAGTGAATTGTTTCATGCACCTAAATTTCACACAGAACATGATTTTATATCCTCTCCCAGATGAGTTTTTTCTAGTTTCTGTGTTTCATTGTGTTATTACTGTTCTATATCTTTCTGTTCTGTTGCTTTCCTTTGTATTTTCCTTAGCTTTCCTAAGGATTTTGGTGGATGCAGGAACAGACCTAAATTCAAGAGGGGAATGCGCTGTGCATTTTTTCAGTGATATGAAAAAGATTAAGGTTTCATCTTGAGTGTCACAATTTCGTTTTAAATAAATAACAGTTTGATCCCCTTCTCCCTTTAGCTCTTGACTTGATATTCTCCTGACTCACCTGAAAAGTACATCCTCTCTATTTAATCCTTTCCTTCCATGCACACAGATCCTCTTTGTCCTTTCCATAACCAGCTTTGCTTTTATCTCTAACAAGAGCACTGAGACAGAGCAGTGGCTGGACCTGATTGACTGCAGCCAGAGTAATTCACCTGGGTTGTCCTTTCCAGAAGCAGGACGCAGAGACACTTGGGCTGGTTCTGGAGAGAATAGAACAAACAAAGGTTTCCTCTCTGGGCTTTGTGCCACAGCTCTTTGTAATGGGATCCCCTTCACTCGGGAGAAACCGCTACCAAAAATTCTGATTCAATAGAGCCTTTCTGATGCGGCCCTTGCCAAAGTACAGCAGTACTCTTTGCATTCAGGTTTTGAAATATTTTACATTAATTCTCACCCCAGTGATTTTGGCTTACTCATCATCAAGACCACCACAGATAAATAGTGATCAGTAAGTGAAATAGGTGCCTGGAAAGCCTTATATTATTCACCTCAGGTTCTGGATAAATTCCAGATCAGATAATTACATTCCACCCACCATAAATTCTCCCTATGATTCCACATGGGTAGATGTTGAGGGACTAAATCAGGCAAATTATTTAGGTGATTATTTTCTTAAACCTTAACCAAATGGATGAACCAGGTTGGGAAAGCAGTTATGTAGATTATTCACAATTTCCAATATTTGGTATGAGGTTATATACATCACATGCATTTTAGATCAAAGGCACTTAAAAAAAAAAAAAAAGGTAAAATTAGACAGGTATTATTCTAGTTCCTACTAACTGACAAAACAGTTTCATTCATTCTGCAAGAAAAATTGTGTCTTCTCCTCCCTTTCAGATCTTTTTCTTGCAAAAATTTTTCTCAAACTGCCTCTGTCAGGACCAATTTATCCTGTAGCATATAGTGGATTTCCAGTTTTCCGGGACCTATGCTGACTCCCAGTTGGTGCCTAATGCAATTATCATCCATTCTATTTGAATATTAGCATTAAAGAGGTGTATTTTTTTTCATAACAGTTTTGCGTATGTTCCGCATTAACATTCCAGTGGTGCTCAGTAAAAAGTGTTGGCCATCTGCCCACTTTTAAAGTAAATTTTTCGTTTACCATTTTTCAAATTTGGATTTCTAATTATAGTTAGCTCTTCATAAATAGTTTAGCAGAGCTGGAGAGAGTGTTAAGCACTGCATTTCTGAACCTTTCCTCCTTAATAAGTAAATGTAACCTGGCTCTGACACCTCTAAAATCCAATATATTTTTGTAATTTCCCCTTCTTTGTTCTGGAGACTTCCTTAAACTTGCTAAGGGGAAACATCCCTCTTGCTATTGACCCTGGCACCAAACCATCACCCCTTCTGTTTGATGTGTCCCAACAAACCAGATAGTGTCTTCAGCTGGACCTGTGGGCCATCAGCTGGAGAGCTGCAGGTACTGTGTCATCAGAGAGCTATTCTTTGATGATGTGGTCAGCCTTCCTTCAGTTTCTAGTAAGCCAGTCTTGGCAGGTTCATCTTGCCAATGTGCCAGCTAATACAGCTGTAATTATAATTGAATCCACAAAGTTAGATTTAGTCTTCCAAGTCCATATATCACCCTTAGTTACTGCAGTTTTCTGCTACTTAAGCATATTTAATTTACAAACTACTGTTCACATTATATTTCCAGTGGTTTTTGAGATGTGTGGAAGGGTGTTGGTTCACATCAGAGGTACAAAAACTCAAGTAACCACACACATAAAAGAGAAAAAAAAAAATAGGACAGACAATATGGAAGGATATAAATGCCTTATGCTATAACAATATTTCAAATGAACATACCATCACTCACAAGGGCACAGCTAAAACTGGGCAGCAGTCCCACAAGTGTCAAGCCAGATACTTCTGTACAATTCCAGCTCATTTATCAGGATAGATCTGCTCTTCCTATGGGTGACAGAGCAGAGTGAAAGTACAGTTCAATGTGGTGATGAATCATATCTTGAAGCTTTTCTCTGGGACACAAATGCTTTACTGTGACCAACAGGGAACTCTTAAAAGCCCCCAGTGGTCCAGAAATTACTTTTTGCCAGTGTAACTCCCTACAAGGTTGTTGTCTGACGTCCTACTGAAGTCCTTGTGGAACAAACCTGTTCCTCCTCACTCACAGTCTTCATCAGATTGTAAGGGGATAAGCCATGATGCTGCTCTGCAACCCTGTCTTCCAAATCAGCTGCATGATTTCTCACCAGTTTTTCAAATAATCTCTATTCCTTCAACACACTGTACTCAAATTGACCTTCCATGGGAAATACTTTTCCAGTACCCAAAAATCACCTAACCAGTATCTGTTTGTATATCTTCATTCTAAAACTTTTAAAAACACTACTCATGCCAGGGACAGATACAGAGGTATATTCCTATGTATATTTTTATATTGTCTGCTTTCCCTTCCATTTTCAAAAAATTTGTCTTTTATCAAAATGTATTTTCCAGATTTATCCTGAAAAGAGACTTTCATAAGTGTCTAGAAGGATTTTATTGTTTTCCAAAATAACAAGAGTAAAGAGACAATCATTAAACAAGTTTGGAGAGAAAATTATTTCTGAGGGAAGAGGACAGAGAAGAGAAGAGAAGAGAAGAGAAGAGAAGAGAAGAGAAGAGAAGAGAAGAGAAGAGAAGAGAAGAGAAGAGAAGAGAAGAGAAGAGAAAAAAAGGGGATACATCTGAATATCACCAAAAAAAATCCCTCTTGCACACAATTCAGAGTATTTGTTTTCAGGTATTTTGATATGTCCTCTTATGGCAGCTGAAGTGCTTCAAATTCCTATCTACTTCTATATATATTGCACACACACAGCCTGGATGTTATTTCTTATGATGTCCTATGCCTGAGGACTTTGGTAAGAATCCCTGTTATAGTTCTTCATGAAAAATGTAGTTTAAAAAATGAGTAAATTTAAGTAAAATTGAAGTTTAAATAGGTCTAACAGAGGAAAAGTAGATATCAAAGGTAATCATCAGATGAGGATTATGGAATCATCTTTTCCCCCGCCCTTGTTTATGATTTCTTGTTAAAAATGTTTTCTGGCTCTTTCAAGAACTAGTAGTACGCGTGACAGAAATCTTCAAGACATATCATTAAGAACTGGGTGGATAGAAAGAGGACTTGCTTTACAGCTGTCTGGAATACTGAAAACAAATTTCAGAAATCAGATCCTCTCTTTTAACAAAGGTAACAAACCATGAAGATCTTTCCTATTGCCAACCTCGCTCTGGGGGAACAGGACAGCTAACGTGCCCTGTGAGGAAATGTTAAAATGACAACTGTGTTTTTTCCTATGAAAATTGAAGGCAAATAAACAGCTATACCACAAGGCTTGTTGCTGGACTCTGAGTTAGTAATTTCACAAGAACCTAGAGTGAGTTTCTTTAGAATAATGTACCATGTTCTGCTATTCCATTAATAAAAATATTTTATTCTGTATATTAATTATTATATCAGTATCAACCAAAAAAGTTTCATTTACAGCATCTGTAAAATAATTTCACTATAATGTCGTTGCCTGTCAGAAAATGCTTTAAACAATACTGTAGGTACTGATAAGGGTAGCTGATACAAGTGACAGAGGACAAAAATGAGACCTCCTGAGCTGCTTCTCTTCCTTGTTCAGCATCTCAAAGTCTTGAAGAAAGCTTTGGAAAGGTTCTAGAGACAGCTGCTCGGTTACTGTGTCATTACAATGTAAATTTGCAAGTTTAACAATAGGTATGGAAGGGAAAAAGCAGCGTTAGGTTCAGGAACTGAGGCACTCAGAGGAATGGAGCCTCAGCCACAACATCTGAGAAGAATAATGTGGAGGCATGAAGCTGCAGGGATTTCCTGTCATCCTTTGCTCTCCCACTCCTAATCTCCTGAACTGTTTTAATTTTGACCTAAGCCTGATTCTAGCATGTTCTTTCGATCTGTCTAAAGGACCGTGACAACACCCAAATTTTAAAAAGGTAACCTCAGGCACATTTTCCTCTCCCATCACTCTCTGGATGTTACACTACTCCTTGGCACATTCTTCGTGCCGCAAATTCATGAGGGCCCATGGAGGAGGGTCCCACAGGGGCTGGGGGTCTCCTTCACTGTGGACTGAAATGTCCCATTGGCCACCTCAGTCACTGAAAAGAGCTTGGGCTGGGAGTGAGGGTCTCAGGCTAAATATTTTGCCTTGAGATCACTCAGAGGGCATAGGGCTTGTTTGTAACCACTCTATCAACCATTAGCAAAACACCATCTTTGCATTCTACAGTCTGGCAACAGCTCGTGAAGCTCTTTGCTGACTGGTCCATCTCTGACAAATTTTCATTATCAATTTTGTGTACAAGTTGATTCTCCATTGTCTTAATCTTTTCCATTCTATATAATGGTTCAGCTGTGTAGATGTTAGCAGATTTGCAGTTTTAGAGCAAATACAGGCACATTTCAAATAATAAAATATTTTCATCTTTCTTGCTTTAAACTCTCATTCAACTGTGTCAGATATCAAGCTGTTGTTCTGAAGATTTTTCTTTAGCATGTGTGTGACTTACTTGCTCTAGCTTTGTAACAGATGAAGTGCACTTATAAACCTCAATACCTGAGCAACTGTAATGTCTTAGCAATTTCATAATGAAATTCATATGGAATTTAGCAACCCAAGCCAGATTTGTGTCAGAATCTTTAACATGTTCCAGTTGCATGAAATACTAATTAAAGGCACTCATTGTTAACTGATATAAATAGTCCCCACTTAGCCCATTATAGGTATGGGTTGTAAAACAAACAATTATGTGACAGATGATACATGTTAACACAGAGAAATTCTGTAATGACATTTCTGTAACACTGTAACCTCTTCAACCACCATGTGTTCCACATTACAGGCTAAAGGGGGTGCTGATTGCAAAGGTGACGTACTTTCCAGTTTGTGACTTTTCTTCTAAGAATAGAAATGCCTTAGAGCACCTCTGAATGATTTGCATTACAAATTTAGTTCAGGCAATGAAATCATTAATGCAAGGCTTGATTTTAACTGGTGCATGTGTTTGCTATTCTTTGTGCCAGTGCCAAATAGTTGACTGTGCCTACCCACCAAACACCACCTTACCCAGAAACTGCCTTGGTAATGCAAGCAAACAATTGTTTCCTATTTACCATTTCTTTCATCCAATACCCATTTTCCCATCACTCTCTACTAGGAATAAAGTGATTTGGACCAAACAGGAAAGTGACTTTGGAATGCTTTTGTTTTTTTTGGTTTTTTTGGGGGGTTTTATGTTTGTTTGTTTGGGTTTTTTTGTTTTTGTTTTTGTTTTTGTTTTTTTAATATGTCATCAAAACTTCAAACTAATCATGGGATAGAAGCAATCTCCTGGCATTTGGATAAGATACAGAAATTATTTAATTAGTAAAAAATGGTTTCTGCCTTTCCACTAGCCAACATATTCCTGTAACATTAGAAGCAGGTGGCCTCCTTACTCAAAGAACAAACACGCAGAAGTTGCCTAGTGCATTTAACCTGCCAAAAAATATATATTTTCACATCTGTGATATTACAATCCTGTGTTTAACCCTTGCAACTACAGAGTTTCTAAAGCAGCAGCAGAAGAAATGACCAAGGTACATGTCCAGCAAATGAAGGAAAGGTGACCACAATCTATGGACAGTACTAGGAATTATTTCAGCCATGAGTTTCAAAAGGAACTGCTGAAAATGGACACAGCATAACTGAGCTTTTTTTTGAAAAAAAGCAAGACATTTATTCATGTAAATGCCGATGTAGGACTCAGAAAACTCCAACTTTGACATCTACTTTTAAAAAATTTGGGCCTTAGTGAACAAGACAAAACTATTTGTTACCAGATATTTGCCTCCAAAGTGCTTTCTCAGAGATATATATTTCACCAGGACAATCCACCCTGAGCTATAACATGTACAAGACAAAAACCAAGCTTTTGCTAGTATTATGATGATTGATTTGCTGCTGAAAGTGAAAAAGTTAAAGCATGAGAGAACAGATGATGCAAAACTTAAACATCAATGGAAGTAACTTTGTCTTACATCACAGCTAGAAATTGGCTTGGATGGAAACCCTGGAGCTCTTCAGATTTGTCCTTGGAGGCGCTTTTTATCTGGGTTTGGATCCAAACTTTTTGGCTTAGAGCTATCATCTGATAAAATGTGGAAAGCCCTTTGTGACCCCTCACCCACACAGCGAGTTGAGAGTTTCCCAAGTCCACTGGGTTGTTCTCTCTGATGGTTCAGGCTCCACCAATTCAGTTCAAGAAGATACTAAAAAATAACATCTAATTTCATGCCCAACAACTCAAAATTTAATAAATTAAGACACAGCCTGTGAAAGAACGGAAATCTCTGTATGTAAAGTCAATACATAAAGATGTCTAATCATTCTGGAAAGATTGTGAGTAACACTAATATCTTTGTGGGTAATTAAAAAAAATAGTAGGACTGTTAATTCCATTTTAATCATTGCTTGATCTTGCCAGCCTCAAGCAGAATCACCTGTAATTTTACCTAGCATTCAGTGGTCTTATCCCAGAATACACATTTGTTTCTGGAACATTTGAGGCCATTTGGATAGGACATTTGGATGATATTATTGTCCAAAAATGGGGATGTTCTCACTCTTTGGACTTTTTCCTAACCTTTTTTTTTTTGGTTTTTAGAACACAAAAATGATTTACCCTAGAAATGTCAAACTTGATTCAATGCTTGCTTGGCGAAGAGACATGCCTTTGGAGCCTGTTAGAGGGCTTAGGTGGGTAATTGTAAAGTTATTGTTAGTTTTTTCCACACTCATGGTATAGTGTACATGGCCAGCTCATGTTAATAAATACCTGTTGGGTACATGTGTGGTTTATAAAGGCTTGATTCAAAGCCCACTGAAGTAAATGAAGAGTTCTCTGGCTATAAACAGGCTTGGAGTCAGGCTGTAAATGTAAATGACAGGATGGAAGAGAATCTGTCATGGAGAAAGTAGACTGGGAGAATCACATCTCCTGCAACCCTTAGAATCTCCACGGGCAGGCAGAGAGGAGGGAGGGTGGGAAGACTCATTGACTGTGGACATCATGCACTATAGGGGCCACAGAATGGAAAAGGGAATAGAATCTTGAGAAAGGGGAAATTCTAGGGTCACATTGGGGTTAAAAATTATTTGAATTATAACAGCTAATGCTGATTAGATATACTTGGTTTTCTGTACCACTGGAGAAAAACAAAGGAAAGGAAAGAAGAGAGGAAAAGAAGGAAGAAAGGAAGGAAAAAAGGAAGAAAGGAAAGAATGAAGAAAGAAAGAAAAAGAATTGAAATTTATATGAAGTCTTATCATTACATGAGCAATATAAAGGTGCTCAATAGCTCTTGAGCTATATAGATGCATTTCCCATGCTGGACCTATCTCATGAGTGCACATGTTGATATGGGGACTGTTGGGTTATTGCAGCACCAATCTGTGGAAGGAAATGAGCTGCAGCAGCACCTCGCTCTCCAATCCAGCTGCCTGCCTAGCCCAGCCTTATCCTGCCTAGCACCAGAGTCCCAGGAGCCCCTGTCACCACCTCCCTGAGAACTATACCCAGGGTCTTCTTCCTTCAGCTCTCAGAGGCATTCCAATTCATCTCATGGGTCCCGGATTTTGGTAGACAGCTGGGAGGGCCAGGAAGCTTTTGTGACAATTCCTGACAACACACATTAGCTCTGCTTCCAGGAACTAGGCGAATATCTGCTGAATCAGGCAGAACTATTTTCACTGCAAAGTAAAAATCCTTCTCATCCCATCTCTTTTTGCACAAAGCAGGAACCCCTTTGCAGAGTCTGTAGATAAAGTCTAGCTCTTTGCATATTTACTAAAAAGTATGCATCTCTACTTATGGCTTAAGATATACAAAAAGTATGCAACACCTCTCACTATATTTGATTTCTTATTTATTTACTTATTCTCTCTCTATTTTTGAATACTTCTTTTCAAGTGGAAGAATTGTACAATGATTTGCCCAAGCAAGTTTTGTTTTGCTGTGGGAGCTTGTAGTCCAGCAGTAGCTAGTTGATAGTTTGCCACTCAAAGTTGAAAGTTCAGCAGCCACCTGTGTCACATTTCTCCCTTTTCTGGAATGAAAGGGTACTATAGGAAAGGTGTGTTAGCTTTTTTCTTTTTTGGTATGGCTAAAAGTGGAAGGGAGCGTTGTCTGTGAGAAACTTACTTCCTCATGTAGTGAAGTAGCCAGCTGGCAGCCAGATGGCATCAAGCCATTAGGAGGTCAAAGGCCATTGGACAACTGTGTGGGATTTGCTTCTCACTCGATGTGTTTGGTTTTAGAATCATTTATTTCTGGAGTAAGTCATAGATATGGAAAGGGTTTTACCTAGGGGATGTTTGTTTCCCCATCCAGTTGAAACCACAAACAGACAGAAAGCTGGTCACCGGCCAAAGTGAAAGGCCAAAGGCAAACTGTCCCATATTTATCCTTCACTGGGTCAGAACTCAAAAGCTGGACACTGATGGCAGTTCATAAATATTTCACTGCTCCAATCAACAAATGAGATAGAAGGACACCGCATATCAAGAAATTTTGTTGACTCTTGCAGAGCTGATAGCCAGCTGGCACGAGTACTGCTATTGCCCTGTCTCAGAGCTGAAAAGCCAGAGTCAAATATGCCAGATTTGTTCCTGGTTTAGCTAAAATAACACAGGAATCATGTTTATGTTTTGACCTTGCTGTGGCATGTCCTGTGATCCTCACTGGCCATGTGATCCTCACCTATTAGTAACTGGAGACTCTGAAATCCCCAGACAGAAATTCTGCCTAAAGGTTTACAATTTCTGTTTCATTCAAGCTTCCCATTCATCTCATATTTTATCCTCTTTTGTGTTTGCAAGTGCTTTGGGAGGCATTAAGAGATGCTTGTAACATAGTGTAGGGATCTGATCCCATCCTCACAGCTCTGGAGAACTTGGGTCAGGTTCTTTTTAAGCACCAACAAGCAAAAACTCACTGAGATCAGTGAAAACAAACCCTCGTATGTCGTGCAGGTAAGGTTTGCATCCTGACCAGCAGTTTCCATCCTTAAACAGGAACAGTGGACCAGCCTTTTTATCCCGAAATAGTCAGTGCATGCTTGTGGCACCCCCTCCTAAATATCTGGAAGGGTTAACACTTCAAACTTCTGCCCCTTGTTTGGAACAGGAGATAAATGGCCAAGAAAGAATCAGCTACATGCTTTCCACAGAACATGCCAACAGACAAGGTTCTGGCTCCTGGTCCTTGGGGTGGCTCGCTGCCCAGCATCCAGTGGTCCAGAAACACACTGTTTTCACAATGCCTGAAGCAGCACAGTTAAATTTAGATTCTGATCAGCCTGGCAGGTTGCCCACATAAAAATAAAGGGTTACAAGTATGCCAGTTCATCCCTTGTCACCAGCACTGGCTTCTGGAGGGCAGTTCCCCTTCTAGAGAGCACAAATACTCTGAGGAGATGGTTGAGTAAAGCTGTGGGTTTTCAGTTACCCATGCAAAGGAGCATGAAAGAACAAATTTCCTTGGCCTCACACATGCTTTATAACCCTGTTCCAGGGCAACCCAGACAGTTACAGAAGGAACTTCCAAAGACTCTGTGGTGGTCCAGTTTGGTGTAACCTAAGAAGTCATGCTCTTCAGCTCTCTGCCCCAGCTCTCTGCCCAGAGGTTTCCTCCCCGGCAGCAGTGGTGGCAACAGAAGAGTTGGAGTGTTTGGTTCCCCAGCAACTGCAGTTGACTGTCTGGTATATCAATTTGAGTCACAGTCGAGTTCAGTTTGTGTTAATGAGCCTGATGATTTGTGAACTCTGCTAGCGGCAGAGCAGCTGCACTGCTGCTGCTGCTGCTGCTGCTGCTGCTGCTGCTGCTGCTGGGGAGGGAGCAGCCCCCAGCAGTGCTGAAGGTGGGCAGGTAGGAGAGGAGAGGAGAGGAGAGGAGAGGAGAGGAGAGGAGAGGCGAAGCGGACGTGATGGAAGG